>JAXISO010000783.1:0-11708 GCA_036785465.1 Colletotrichum agaves | reverse complement strand
TATTATTATTTATTTACTTTAGTTAATTATACTTAGTAACTCTCTTCCCATCCACATAAGTTCGTGGGTTATTAAATAACTTCTAGTTCTTCCAATTAACACATTTATTACCTTATTCATCCTAATTATTTTATTAGTAAGGATATTAATATTACTAAGGTAACTACTAATTCTAACTATAACCCTACTAAAAATTACTATAATTATATTAATTATTAAAATTATTACCTTATATAGCTTTTTTAATAAGTTTAGAGAAATATACCCCTAATAATAGGGCTTAGAATTATTATCTTATTATAATATATTTTTCCTTTATTATCCTAAGGAATTCTTTAATAGTATTCTTAGGTTTTAGTTTATAGAGGAACTATTAAAGAGCTAGGTCTACTACATTATAGAAAATTGTGAGAAGCTACTATGTGGGTATTTAAGTTCCTATTTATACTTATCCATACTTAAAATAGTTCTAGGTGAATTTATAGATATTAATAGTACTAGTAATATTATCCATAGTGAATTTATTAACCTTAAGCTACTTAAGTACTTTAGCTTAAATTAGCCTAAAATATTATTAAATTATTACTTATAGAGTAATAAAACCTCCTTCTATATATTAGTATTATTCCTTAGGTCTAAAGTAATATTCCCACTAACTTAGGGCCTAACCCCTTAAGAGACTTAACTAATAGAAAATAATATCTTTAATAATATTAGAAATAGTAACTTTAGTATTAAAACTAGAGAATTAAAAGTTAATTTCCCTATAATAGGGTATATTTTAATTATAGAAGATAACCTCCTTATTATACTTATTATTTAAGTTAAACTAGAAAACTCTATACTATTATTAAGCTCTACTATTATAAAATAAATACTATATATATAGAGGGCCTAGTTCTAGAGTAATAGTACTAGTTAATTGGGATAAGTAAGTCTTAAGTAATTACTCTAGAGACTACTCCACTACTCTTATAAAGTCTAGTAAACTAGTGGTGGAAATTCCTATTAATAGGGTAACTAGGGGCTAATTCTAGAATCTTTTATAGGGGCCTCCTAGGGGTAGAAAAGTAGGAGCCCCGGCTAATAGTACTATTTATTGCCCTAGTCTATTTATATTTATTATGGGTAAATATAAATAACTAAAATTATTATAATTATCTAGAATTTATAATAGGGCTAGTATAAATTTTTTATTTATTATTTCTAAAGCCTAGTTTATCTCTATTAGGGGTCTTATAGGTCCCCTATAAGTTTAATTAATAGGAGTAATAATAATTAATCTTACTAATACTCTAGAAAATTAACTTAGAATTAAGGAACTTTATTAATTTAATAGGGTATTTAATTATAATTCTATAAATTTACCCTAAGTAGTATAAATCCTCTCCTTATTATTAAGTATACCTAGAAAAATCTATATCTTAGGGTATTCTCTAAGGTAAATAAATTCCTTAACCACAGTATTAAGAATCTCACTATAGAAATAAGGCTCTATAGGGAATCTATTATATTCTCCCACTTATATTATAAGTTATATTATATTATTATAATTAATATTAAACTTATTAATTTTAGTATTAATACTAATATAAATAATTATAATAATATTAATTTTAAATTTACTTATTATCCACTAAAAGTCCTTAAAATCTAGGTATTTTCACTAGTATAGAATAAAACTATATACTATATTCTATATTACTAATTTAAACACCAAGAATAAGTTCTCCATTATACTATTAAACTTCTTAAATATTAGGGGTAATCTCTCTTAGGTCCAAATCGGATAAGAGAACTTATTAATTAGAAAACTAAAAAAGAAAATAAACAGTCATACTACTAAATATTATAGTCTTTCTACTAGAGCGGATCAGTAGTAGAATAATAGAAACTATAAGAAGAATAATAGAAAGACTAATAAAATGAATAATAATATATATAATATAATAGATAATAACTTACTTGAATTAATAAACTAAAACTAGGGATAATAGTCTCCTTATATCCCCTGGGATCCTGTGGATTCTACTGTTCCTTCTAATGATATCAGTGGAAAACTTATAATAAGAGGTTACTATAGAAAAGAGGGGGTTTTTAAAAGTATAAAAGGGATTTAATACTAAATAATATAAAATAATAATAAATTAAGTAGCTAAAAACATAGAATCTAGCTAATTTAGTATAACTAGCTAAATTAATAAAAAAGAGGTTAAATAAGCTAAATATAGTAATTACTCCTCTTAAGTATCTCGGAGAATTAGGAGAGAGTATATTACTATAAAATTACTACCTTATTACTACTATTTATAGTATTTTTAATATACTATATAAATAATATAAAAACGTAAATTATTATTAGTAATAAGTAGTTTTAGTATATATTTAGTATATTCTCTTATAAAATCTCTTTATAAAAGAGAAGGGAGTTACTTATTTTCAAAGCTAAATAAGTTAAATAATCTTAGTAGGTATACTAGATAAACTACTCTATAGTAAAGTAGATTAATTAATTTATATTATTTTAGGTAATCTAGTTTATAATAGTCTAGAGAGAAAGGGAGGTTAAATTAGTAGGTTTATTATTATTTAAATAGGTTAATTATTATTTAGAGGTATTCTTTATTATTAGTTATTTTAGAAGGGATAAATTATAAATAGGAGGTAAGGGAGAAGAAGAAATAAAGGGAGAGGTAAGGAATTTAGTGGAATTAGTAAGGGAGTATAAGAATTATTAAGGGAGAATAATAGTCCTATTAAATTATAGAGAATTTAAAGGTAGAAGAATAGTTTTTAAAGTTATTATAGAATAATTAGGGAGGAGGTATAGATTATATATTTTAACTATTTAAAGGGTTAAGAGTATATAATATAGTAGGAATCTTATTAGTACTAAGGAGAATTAGAAACTTTATTTAAGTAGAGTTAATAAGGTTATTATAGAATAAACCAAAGTACTAATTATAAATTAGGGGATATAAAATTTTACCTAGTTAAATATAGTTTAATACTTTAAAGAGTAAGAGATAAAAGGGAAGGCTAAATTATTACCTTCTAAATCTATTATCTCTATTAGTATAGTATTTTATTATGGAGGGAGACTTAGAATTACTCTAGAATAAATATTATCTCTTTAGTTTAGAAAGTACTAGACTTTATTAATTTATAATTTATTATATTATAATATAATAGTAAAGTTAATTACTAATTAATATAGAACTTATTAAACTAATTAAATTTAGTTACTTTTATAATAGAGATAATAGGTTTATTATATTTAAAATAATATAAAGTAGGTTAATTAAAATAAAGTTATTTAGAGAGGGAGGCCTTAGAGGAAGGAGTAATATTCAGTTGTAAAGGGTTATATATAGTTATATGTGGATTATATAACTACCTATATAACCACTAAAGTATCCACTCCGAGGCCTTGGATCCAAATGGGATCCGGTAGTATAGGCGAATATCCTAATAGTAATATTTATAAGTCTTAAGAATATTTAAAAGGCCCTAGTATTAAAGAAGCTTATTAACTCTAAATATTATATATTAATATATACTCTTAAAAGAGTCTTTAATATTTTTTAATTGAATATAATTTATTAATTACTCTCTATTTACCTTAGTATAAATTATAAAATTCTCTTAATTCTAAATATAAAGAGCTCTTTACTAGAGCTCTTATAAAAGCCATTATATAATATATTAAGAGAGAAGCTCTTTATATTAAAAAGAATCCTAGAAAGCGTACTGAATAAGGGCTTTATAAAAGTTAATAATTCTATTATAGGGGCTCTAGGACTCTTTATTAAAATACTAAAAGAAGGAATTTATTTTTATATTAATTATTAAGCCCTAAATATTAATAATTATTTTTGAGTTACTAGGCTATAGTTAAATTCTAAAAAGTATAAATCTTTAATTATTAGAATTAGGTATATTAACTTTATAGTAATTATAAGAAAGAATATTTCCTATAATCCTAGGAAGCTAGCTATAATTACTAGTTAGCTCTACCTAATAACCCTTAAAGGGGTTTATAATTTCCTTAAGTTTATTAATTATTATAAGGTTTTAATATTATAATATAATATTATTATAAAGTTATTAATAAGGTTAATTAAGAGGTTAATAAAGATAAATATTCTCTTTAGGTAAATATTAAAGTAATAATAGGTATTCTAGAAGTTAAAGTAACCTTTTATAATAAAGCCTATACTGTAATAATTTAACTTAAGTATTCTAATAATAATAGAAATAAATTATTTTAGTTTTATATTTAAAAGTATATTAACCTAAGAGAATAAATAAGGAGCTTAATACTTAGTAGATTTTTATTTATAATATTTCTTCCCTATTATATATAATTACTCTATTTATAATACTGAATTCTTAATAATATTATTTTACTTAATATTATAGGCTATGCCTGGATAATGTTGGCCCGGGCTTTGCCCGTGCTTACTCACCCGGTCCCCACCCGGTGCTCCTCTAGTGGGCCCCTACTGGGCCCCTTATATATAGACTTTTTATCCATTATAGGAAACTTCCCTTTTCCCTTCTTAATTCTAAATAAATAATATTTTATATACTCTTTAGGTTAAATAAGCCTAGGCCTAGCCCTTTATATATTTAGAACTTAGTTCTTATTTACTATATATATAATAATAGAGTTAAGTATAGTTCCCTATTAGTAAATTACCTAATTAGTAAATTAAGCTCTTAGAATAAATAAGAATTATTAAATAATATAATAAATAATATAATAAAGGGAATTAATACCCTTTATAAAATCCCTATAGGAGGCCCTCTTATAAATAAATTATTCTAGTAATAATTAGAATACTTTATTAGTTCTCTCTACTAGAGAATTATAGAGTTAATAAATAAGTTAATAAGAAGGAATATTACTACCTTAGTAAGCTATTTAGTATTTCCCTAGGTACTTATATTTATTACTCTCCCTATAATAGAGAATACCCTAGCCCTAATACTAGCCACAACTCCTATTATATAAGTGGCTAAATACTCTACTCCCCCCCTAGTAGTTACTTACTACTAAAAACTCTTATCCCTCCTATTAAAGTTCTTAAGTAAATAAAGGGAGTATTAAATTTAGGCTTAGTAAATAAAAACTAAGTTTAAGATTAATAAGTACTTTTATAATAGTAACCTTAAATATTAGTACTTAATTAATACTTATTTAAATATTAGTTCTTAGTAAAAAATTAAAATTTTCTATATAGTAGGGAGTCTAGGTAGTACTTATAATTTAAATATATTTATAATATATTTAAATTAAATATACTTAAATTTAAATAATTAACCCTAAGTAATAGTTTAATTATAAGGGCTTTAATAGAAGAATAATAAGAGGCTTATTACTTTTTTTCCCTATTTTAAGAAGACCTTAGTAGAGACTAGTAAATATAATTAGTTAAATATAGTTTAGATTTCCCTCTTAGAGACTACTCTAATACCTTATTTAAAGGAGCTCTTAATTACTATAAAGTTCCCTATAAAGTATAGTAAATAATTTATAAAGGTTTAGAATATTATATAGAAGTTTAAATATATAAAGGGACTAATTAATTATTACTTAGTACCCTACTATAGGACTACTAATTATAATATTAATAGGGATATTATAATAATTAGTTTTATAGTTAAGTAGTATAATTACTAGGGCTCTATAGGGTCTCTCTCCTCTACTAATAATAACCTAAAGTATTAAAGAGACCCCTATAGGTACTATAATTATAGTAAAGTGGGCTATATTTAGTGGAATTATTTAAACTAAAAGAAGAATACCTTTATAAGAGTTTTAAAAATTAAATTACCTATAAGTAATATAAATAAGGACTTAGGGAGTAATAATAACCCCTTAAATAATAAGGAGTTAGGAAAAAAGTAACTCTAGTGTAAAATTAAGTACTAGGGCTAATTTAGGTAGAAGTCTAAGGATAGAGGGAGTAATAAAAGTAAGAATAAAAGAGTAATTAGTAATTAGTTACTATTTAAATAAGAATTAATAAAGGCTATATTATTTATATACTAATTAATATTAATTATAATATATATATTATTATTAATACCTCCCTTATAAAGAGACTTTACTTATTATTTATTAATAGAAGGAAGAGGAAAATAAGAAAGTATATTACTAGGCTATTACTTAGTAATACCTAGGGAATTATTATTTTAACCTTAGAAGTTAGTAGGTATATATAGAAGGTTTATATTTATATAATTAAAGGTCTTTATTTCCTCTTATATTTTAGTAGGTTTTAAATAGAGAATAATTAGGTAGTTTATAATACTAGGGCCTAATGGATAACCTATAGGAAAGTAGGTATAATAGTCTACCTAGAGTATTAGGAGGAACCTATAAGTTTTTAAGAAATCTAATTAACCTACTTATTAGGGGTAAACTCCTTTATTTTTTTATATTAATATGTAATTAAAGTTAATAAGGAGGTACCTACTACCTACTAGGTAATATTTATAAGCTTAAAGAATATTAAGAAGGCTCTAGTATTAAAAAAGCTTATTAACTCTAGGGATTATATACTAGTGTATATTCTTAAGGAGTTCCCTAATTTATTCTAAGTTAATATAATTTACTAATTACTCTCTATTTGCCCTAGTATAAATTATAAGATCCCCTTAGTCCTAAATAAGAAGAGCTATATACTAGAGCTCCTCTAGGGGCTATTATATAATATATTAAGAGAGGAGCTTTTTATACTAAAGAAGACTTTAGAGGACTTATTAAATAAGGGCTTTATTAAAGCTAGTAACTCTATTATAGGGGCCCTAGTACTCTTTATTAGAAAGCTAGGAGAAGGGATTTATTTCTATATGAATTATTAGGCCCTAAATATTATTACTAAGAAAGACTAATATTTATTACTCTTAATTTTAGAGACCCTCTAGAGGGTAGTTACTATAGAATAGTATACTAAATTTAATATAATTATGGCTTTCTATAAAATTAGAATTAATAAAGCTAATTAGGAAAAAATAGCCTTCTAAATAAGGTATAGGTTATTTAAATAGGTAATTTACTTCTTTAGTTTTATTAGGGTACTTATTACCTTCTAATAATATATTAATACTTACCTCTACTAATTCCTAAATAACTTTATTATAATTTATATAAATAATATTCTAATTTACTTTAGTAGGTTTTAGAGTAATTATAAGAATAAGGTTTATTAGGTACTTAGTTACTTCTTAGTTACTAGGTTATAATTAAACCCTAAGAAGTATAAATTCTTTATTATTAAAGTTAAGTATATAGGCTTTATAGTAATTATAGGAAAGGGTATTTCTTATAATCCTAAGAAGTTAGTTATAATTACTAGTTAGCTCCCCCTAGTAACTCTTAAGGGGGTTTAAAGTTTCCTTAGGTTTACTAATTATTATAAGGTCTTTATACTTTAGTATAGTATAATTATAGAGTTATTAATAAGGTTAATAAAGAAGGATACTCCCTTTAAGTAAGTATTAGAGTAATAGTAGGTATTCTAGGAACTAAAATAGCTCTTTATAATAGAACTAGTGCTCTACTAGTTTAACTTAGATACCCTAATAATAGTAGAAATAAATTACTCTAGTTTTATATTAGGAGGTATATTAACTTAGGAAAATAAGTAAAATATTAAATACTTAATAGCCTTTTACTTATAATACCTCTTCCTTATTAAGTATAATTACCCTATTTATAATAAGGAACTTTTAGTAGTATTATTTTATTTAAGAGTATAGAGAGTAGAATTAGGGAGTATTAGGAGATTTAAGGTACTTATAAATTATAAGAGTCTTAAGTACTTTATAAAGAAGTAGTACCTTATAGAAAAGTAGAACTAATAGGCTAAGGAGTTAGCTAAGTATAATTTCTACCTTCAATACTAACTTAGTACCTAAGTAATAATCCCTAATACTCTCTTATATTAGGAGTAGAATACCCCTAAGAATTAGAATAATAATTAATAATAGGGGTAAGTAATTTAAGTTATTCCTAATAATACCTAATTTAGTAGGCCCTAAGTAGACTATATAGGAGTTAATAATACTTAGATCTTTAATAGTAGGCCTAATTCTTAGGAACTCTGGGATTATATTATAAGGAAGAATACCTAATATTAGTAGGTTTATATAGTTATTTATTAGGGGGACTATAGTCTCCTACTAGACCTCTACTTTAAAATATAAATTATATAATATAAAATAAATACTCTAGGTAGGCTAGTATTTTAGGGGAGACTATGGGTTCCTAGTAATAATAATATAAATTACCCCCTAAATAAACTTAGGATAAAGTTAATATAGGAATTCTAATATTTTAGTACTATAGGTTATTTAGGGAGGAATAGTACCCTAGAAATTATAAGTAGGAGGTTCTACTAACTAGGGTAGTTCTAAATAATATAGTAATTTATAAGAAACTATAATATATATGGAGGAGTTTATATTTAGAGGTAGACTAAGAGGGGTTTTCTAAAGCCCCTCCTAGTGCCTAATTAGTTATATTCTAATCTCTTTATAGACTTTATTATTAATTTTCCTTTAATAAAGGGGAGGAAGAGTTATTATTTATAGGTTATTATAAATTACTTAAATAAGTTTTTAATTCTAAAGGAAATAAATATAATAGAGACTAAAGTTTATACTTAGTAGTTTCTTATTTATTATTATTACTTTTATAGGATACTATAATTTATTATTAGTAATAGGGGGTTAAACTAGGTAAGTTATTTCTAAAAAGAGTTTTATAGGTTAATAAGTATAACTTATTTATTAAGTACTAAGTACTACTTATAAATAAATAATAATATAGAGTAGTATAATTAGGAGATTTAAGTTATACTAAGGGCCTTTATTTATTAGTCCTAGAATAATTAGGGGGACTTATTACTTATTATTTAATTAGTACTCTATAATTAATAGTATAATTTTATTAGAATAATAGTTTTCTTTATAGAGTATAAATATTATATTAACTTAATTCTAATAATAGAGGAGATTACTAGAGTACTCTCTAGTAGGGAGGTAATAGCCTAGTAATTAGTTAATTAAATTAAGTTAATTATAGAGTTTATTTATATAGAGATAGTATTTATATAGTAAAGAGCTAAGGACTAGGCTAATAAAAAGTAGTTACTAATAAAGAGATACTAGGTAAATAATAAAGTATAATTAAATATAGTTAATTATAAGTCCCTATAATTAAATAAAAAGCTCTCCTAGTTATATTATAAGTATAAAGTAGTATAAGTAATATTCCCCCTTATAATAAAACTTAATATACTAGGCTCTATATACTTAAAGTTCTATATAAATCTTCTTTAGAGAGCTATTAATAACCCCCTACCTAGGTAAATTATAGTAAATATATAGTTACCTCTTATTATAAATAATAATAGTAAGGCTAAATAGGAGATTAAGAATATTCTAGTAGTGAGGTCCTATTAAGTAAGTAGAGAGTAGTAGAGGGAGGCCCTTATAAAGTAAGTTAAGTATATAGACTTAATATAGGAGCTAGTAATTATAGTAGTAGAGATAATAGCCTTAGAGTAGTTTAAAAAGAGGTATAGGGATATTATATTAAATAATAGTAACTTAGTAGTTGCCCCCCCTAAGATAGGAGGGGGGGGAGGGGGGTAATATTATGGGCTATGCCTAGATAATATTGGCCTAGGCTTTGCCTATACTTACTCACCTAGTCCCTACCCGGTACTCCTCTAGTAGGCCCCTACTAGGCCCCTTATATATAGACTTTTTATTTATTGTGGGAAACTTCCCTTTTCCCTCCTTAGTTCTAAATAAATAATATTTTGTGTACTTTTTAGGCTAAATAAGCCTAGGCCTAGTTCTTTATACTTAAGAATATAAAAAATAAAATTAAAAAGTACTAGGAGATTTAAAATACTTATAAATTATTTTTAAGTATTTTATAAAAAGATAATACTTTATTAAAAGGTAGAATTAATAGGCTAAGGAGTTAATTAAGTATAGTTTCTACTTTAAATACTAATTTAGTACTTAAGTAGTAGTCCCTAATACTCTCTTATACTAAGAGTAGAATATTCCTAAGAATTAGAATAATAATTAATAATAGGAATAAATAGTTAAGTTATTTCTAGTAATACTTAACTTTTTAGAATATAGGTAAATTATATAAGAATTAATAGTACTTAAGTCTTTAATAACTAATTTAATCTTTAGAATTTATATAATTATATAATTAGGGGAAATAATTAGTACTAGTAAGCTTATACTATTCTTTACTAGGGGAATTATAGTTTCCCTCTAAATATTTATATTAAAGTATAAATTATAAAGTATAAAGTAAATACTCTAAATAGGTTAATATTTAGAGGGAGATTATAGGTCCCTAGTAATAATAATATAGACTACTCCCTAAATAAGTTTAAAAGAAAGTTTATATAGGAACTTTATAATTCTAATATTATAAATTACTTAGGGAGGAATAATACTCTAAAGGTTATAAATACAAGGTTCTATTAATTAGGGTAATTCTAAATAGTTTAATAATTTATTAGGAATTATAATATATATAGGGGAAGCTATATATAGAAATAAGTTAAAAGGGGTTCCTTAAGGCCCCTCTTAGTACTTAATTAATTATACTTAAATCTCTCTATAACCCTTTTTACTAATTTCCTACTAATAAAAGGAAAAGGAAGCTATTACTTATAAATTAATTATTATAAACTACCTAAGTAAAGCCTTAATACTAAAGAAGGTAAATACTATAAAAGCTAAAGCTTATACCTAGTAATTCCTTACCTATTATTACTACCTTTATAAAATATTATAATTTATTATTAATAATAGGGAGTTAAATTAGATAAACTACTTATAAATGGAATTCTATAAGTTAATAAGTATTACTTACCTATTAAATACTAAGTATTATTTATAAATAAATAATAACATAAAATAATATAACTAGTATTATAAAGTAATATATAGTAAAGTATAGTTTATTATTCTAAGAGAGTTAGAGTATAAATTACTAAGAGCCACCTTATATAAACTACTATAATGTAAGGAGTTAGCCTGGATAATAGTTATATACTATAGTATATATACTAGTATATACCTCGCAGTATAAGGTAAATAAGTAAAGCTATTATAATATACCCCCATAGCTATAATAGTAGTAATATAGTTACTTAAGTAGTATTATATAATACTAATTCTTTAAAGTAAATTCTAATTATTATTTATACTAAGATAATTACTATTTATATAGTTTATAAATAAAATAATAAAATAAATTATAATATATTAAACAGGGAGAAATAGGCACCTTTATTAACCTAGTCTCTATACTTCTTTTTCTTATTATTAATTATAATATACTTTATTTATTAGTACTTACAAGAATAATTAAATTCTATACCTTTTATTAACTTAAGAGAATTAGTTATTACTAATAGTCTAAGTTAATTAAAGAATATTCTAACTTACTAGCTTACCTTAATTTTCTTCTTTATATACTATTATAATTAATATATATTATTAATATTACTTTAATATTATTATTATTCTATATACTTAAATTATACTTTATTATAAATTATTAATATTTAATTAAACTTCATTAAATATTTATAATTATAAGATCTAATATGAATTAAGTAGTATAGATTACTTTTATACCTATTATAGTAAAA
>JAXISO010000782.1:0-11712 GCA_036785465.1 Colletotrichum agaves | reverse complement strand
AAGTCTTAAAAGTTATAAATATAAAAAAGCTAGGGGTTCTTATTACTTTTCTTAGAAATAAGATTAGTATAAATAGGAAGAATAAAGCCTTATATATTTATTAAACTAGATATATAAATAAAATCCTTATTAAATATAGTAAATGAGATTTATATTCTGTTTATACTCCTTATATAAATACTGAATACTTAGTATTTAATAAGGAATAGGTTTCTAAAGAAAATATATTAAGTTATTAAAAGTAGATTAGTACTTTATTATATTTATCTTTAAAAATAAGACTTAATATAACTTATATAGTTAATAGATGTACTAGATATATAGTAAATTCTTCTAAGGATTATATTATAGTATTAAATTATATATAGGTATATATAAATATTTTCCTTAATATTAGTTTATATTATAATTGTAATATTGATTTTAATATTATTAGACTTTTAGATTTAAATTAGGCTGGAGATATTAAAAATAGAAAATCTACTTTAGGCTATATTTTCTATTTAGGCTTATATAATCTTATAAATTGGAATACTATAAAATAAAAAATAATTAGTTTAAGTAGTTATGAAGTTAAATATATAGTTTTAGTAGATACTATTAAAGAAGTTATTTATTTATATAATAACTATAAGTTTCTAATAGAAATAGCTTTTATAAATATTGAAGTATTTATTCTTAAAGTACTTATAGATAATTAGGGAGCCTAAAAGCTAGTTAAAAATCTAGAATTCTATAAACAAAGTAAGTATATATTTATTAAATATTGTTTTAGTAGAGATATAATTTAGAATTTACTTATAACTCTATATTATATAAAGTTATTAGAAAATATTATTAATATTTTAATTAAATTAGTTAAAAAGTATATATTTAATATTTTTAAAAATATACTCTATATAAAAGAAGTAGGTTCTTAACCTACTAATAATAAAGAAAATAAGTTACTTCCTCTTAGAGATATAGATTTATACTATTAGTAATATAGGTTTTCCTATTTAATTCTTTCTAAACTTTTATATATTTCTTTTTATATAAAAGTTTTCCTTTAATTAGGTTTTTCCTTTTATATATATTCTTATTATATTCTTAAGATATAACTTTTATAGAAGTTATTATTTTAAGTGGGAATATAATAATATAACTTAATAAGGTTAATATATATTTTTTTATAATTATATTTATATATAAAGAATTTAAATAATTTATATTATATTTATATTTTTATAATCTTATATAATATGAAGAAATGGATTGAATATTTGAATTCCTTATAAAATTTGTAGTTGAATAGTATATAGTTTTATATTATATACTAATACTGCTAAATATAACTATAATAATTTAATAATAGAAATATATATTAAAGCATATACTAATATAGTGCATAGACCACTTTGGAGGTCTGGATCCGCTTGGACCCACTTCAGTAGTCCATAATAGACTAATTATGGAGCTTTATAGAGGTCTAAGTGTAATAATAAGAGGTATAATAACTTAAAAATATTCCTATTTTTCTAGTTTAATAGTTAAGTAAGTAAGACTTAAATAAATATATATCTTTTTTATTCTTATAAATTCCTCTATTTAAATATTATATAATAAACTATTAAAACTATCCTTATACACTATACTTTACCTGATATATTATTATATATGTGTGGAAGCTTTACTACTTTATTACCTACTTATCTTTCCGTGCTTATATAAACTCTTCCCTTTCCCTCCTTAAGTTTAGTATAATACTATTTTAGTACTATAGAATTACTATTTAGTAACTAGCCTATAATAAACTCTCTTAGAATAATAAACTATACTTCTCTAAGTCCCTTTATACTATATATTACTTTATAATAGATTATTAATATTAATATTATTAAAAGTAATAATAATAATAAGGTTATTATTACCCCTATTAAAATTAAGAAGGTATTCCCTTATAAAAATAAATAAATTACGTTATTATTAATAATATAAATTATACTACTAAAGTATATTTTTATTACTCTAATAAGAATCTTCTCTAAGAGATTTATACTCTCCTTAATAAAGTTATACTTAATACCTCCTTTATATTTTCTATTAATACTATTTACTGTATTTAGAATACTTATAAGAAGGCCTATACTATATTTCTTAATTTTAGGGCTTACCTTTACTTTCTACCCTCTTATACTTAAGTTCTTACTATATTTCTATTATTAAGAATAATTATACTAATAATCTTCTTATTAATTCTCTTATTATTATAAACTATATTAACTTTCTTTTAATTATTCCCCTTATTATAATTAATAATATTATAATTACTAATTCTATTACTTACTACTAAGTTTAAGCTATAAGAAGTAAAATTAAGTATCTCTCCTTTTATATTAATAATATTACCTTGGATCTTAATAAGATTATTAGAGAAATTTATAATAATATTATAAAAATACTTATTAAAGTTAAGAATACTAGTAATTCTAATACTAATACTTACCTTATTATACTTAAGGCTAACTTAATTACTAAGAACTCCCACTCTATATCCTTTAATATAGTTACCTATTATCTTAATACTAAAACTATATTTCTCTATACTAATATTACTTCCCTTTATAAAGTTATAGGTAATTTATAAAAAGCCCCTAAGTATAATACTACTAATAACCTTCCTACCTAACCTACTAAGGCTAATTATATTAATATAAGTAATACTTTTAAACTCTCTAAATAAATTTATATAAGTATACTAAGGAATATAATAAAACTATAGAAATAGAAACTATATAATTAAAATTAATTAATTCATTAAGGTAATTACTTTCTTTAGAGAGGAGTAAATATTATAAGTTTTCTATTAATATTATTAAAAAGAATAGTAGGATCTATAAAATCCTAGGGAATACAAGGAGACTATTATTCCTAATTTTAAATTATTAATTTAAGTAAATTATTACTATTATATTATATATATTATTATTTATTTTTATAGTTTTTCTATTATTATTCTTATAGTTTCTATTATTCTACTACTAATTTACTTTAGTAGAAAGACTATAATAATACTATTATTCCTCAGGAACTATATAAATCTTTACACTATAATATAAGACTTATAAGTCTTATAATTATAGGCTATAGACTAACTATTCTATAAATAAGCGCCCCCTGAATTTTATAGTATTAATAAGTAAATAGAGTAGTATAGTTGCCTCTAAGATATACTTATAAAGTATAGAGGTACTATAGTTATTAGTAGTAGCTAAAGAGGAGTATATAAAAGAGTAATACGAGGCTTATAATTATTATAATAATAATAATATAAGATATATATATAGTATATAAGGAAATAAAAAGACTTATATATTAGTAAAAAGGAGTAGCTACTCTCAATAGGTTATTTATACCCGGGTAGAGGGCTCTAGAAGGCCCTAGAGGGCCACAGAGAGCCGCAGAGGGCCACAGAGGGCCACAGAGGGCCACACTGGGCCCCCATAGGCACCAGCGCATGGGGCCTCTATAGGCACCCATCACAACATACCCTTTATCCCCATACCCGCCTGTGCATTACTATTTATATTCCATAGGTATTATGAATGGCTCCTTAAACTCTTGTCCTCTTAGCTACTATCTCCGATACCACTGCTTATAATTGCTGCTGAGAAGCACCCTTAAGTCCAGCTGAGATGTCATAGATCGTCAGATCATCATAATTGATACACACACCTGGGGGAGAAGTGACCATTAATCCGCGTTTTACACTGGCCCAAGCATCGGGTTCCACGGCCGCATGGTAGGCATCGTCCTTTCGCGCTGAGATAGCACCTATAACGCGGTTTACTGGGTAAGATGAGTCATTATCTGCTGGAAATACTGACATCCTCTGGTATAAACTACTTACGGCCGATACTATTAATAGGGGATCCTGGAGACTGCTGACTTTGTATGGTAAACTTGTAACGTGTGGCTCTGACATGCTGCAGAGAAGCAGACATAATGTCGTGATTGGGGTGCACGAAAAAGATCAAAGCAGGCCTGGGTTGCTTCTCCTGGGAGGGCGTGGGTTTGATGACTGCAGAAGTCGAAGTTATATGCCGAGTCGTACTATGCTCCAGGAAGGGGATCGGACAGGTTTGCTCACCTCGGTGCAAAGTTGCATTGATTCGTCCTCCTGCTATGTATTCCATGGCATCGCCCATTAGGACGACAATGGAGTTGGGTATGTACGCTACGTCTCTCCATCCCTCCTCTGTGTAGACCTGAAGGCCGCCTACTGGATTGGCAGCGAGGTAGGTCAGGGAGCCAATGTCGGTGTGTCCGCTGTATGCTGCACGCTTTCTTGGCCCATCCTCATACCACTGCGTACCTGGATATTAGGCCCTCGTTGTTAGCACTGAAAGGGCACAATACCAAATATCCTTGCATTGAATTCAATCGTTGGCAATCTCTTACGATAAAGTAAGAGGTGTGCAACCTCGCTTGATTCTTTATGTGCGTTGACAAGTAAGTCCGGTTCCATTTCACAGTAGTCATTTATCACGCTGAGAAGCCGGGGCGTGAGCTCTTGGTGGTAGAACTACAGTTCATGTTAGCCTCGGAGAAATTACACTGAAGGCTGCACATACATCAAAAACCCGGCGGATGATGAGCTCGTTGTCCCGAAAGACCTTGGGTCGGATGGCCGTACCAGAGTCGTAGTAGTCATAGTTGTATTCTTCCACGGATGCTAGGACGCCAAGGGCCTTCCTGTGCATAGTCAATAACGAACAGCTTTTAAGTAGCTGGTTTGGATACATGTCAGCTTACTGCTGTTCAGTCCGAGGCTTGTAGCCTTCAAAGTATCCCGTGGCCTCCCGCATTGAGTCTTTGTCTTTCTGCTCCATAGAAGTGGTTGTCATGTACTCAATCGTGATCTCACGCAGCTTCTGGAACTGCAAGCCTTTCGTTATTATATTGAAGTCAAGCGTCAGGTGTGACTTACTAGGCTACTATCAAGGCCATGATTAACGATGTGGAAGAGGCCTGTAGGGGCGGCACGCCGGACAACTTCTGCTATTCCGTCACTGTGGCTTCCATCGCGTAGCCAGGCCCAGTCCAGTACGTGTGGTTCCGCTACCTGTTTTTTATTTATAGAGACAGGCATTCTGAAGACTAGGTTGAGAGTATACTAATAAAGTGGGTATAATATAGTATTATTAAGGTAAGAAAAACCGACGGTGAATAATTAGTCACCGCGTATTGAATGGAGAGAGCGAGAGGGTTTAATTTGAATGTTATACCAGGATTAGTAATAATAAAAAACCACAATATTTAAACACGCGAATACGCCGTTCTGGTATGACTTTCCTTATACGCCAAAGTTATAATCCAAGCCTTCCAAATAACCGTAGCACCTATAATGGAAACCGTAACCATTCTTGCCTTGGCTGCTCTAATGAGCGTTGCCATTCTGGGATGTTTACTTTTCCGTAACATCTATCTCAAACTATATCGTGACAATATACCATACGCAGGGTTCAGAATCGTTGGCGGCACGAAAAGCAGTGGTTCAACGGAGAAATGTTGAAAAGATGGCAGAGAGATGCCGGAAGTCTTCTCAAGCAGGGCTTCAGAGAAGCAAGATTTTCTTAGCCCATGCGAAGGCTCTAAGCTGTCTTGCTAATATCTTACCAACCTAGACACAAGGTGGCCCATTTCGGGTCATGTCTAGCTAGGGGCCGCTTGTCATTCTTCCTCCAAATCTAATTAACTATGTGCTTATAGAGCCGCGACTTGCATTTGCCGGAGGGCTAAAGCGAGTAGGTTAAACGCTATTGAGTTTATGTGCATTTTGCTGCGGACATTGGCCAACTTTCAAGTGGGGAGAACAGTTAGGGCTCAAGGCTTTACCGAGCATTGGAAAAGCGCATACCGGATACCAGCGACAAAATGTGTTCGAGACTGTGCTTAAGCCCATGAGCAGGGCCTTGGTAGCGTTACCGCAAACCTTATCCACCGAGGCTAAGAAGGCTATCAGCGAGCTGTTCCCGGTTAATGAGGGTGCGTGCCACAAACCCACAGATTCCATATTCTTAGTAAAAGGTAAGACCGGGAAGAAAGCTAATTAGAAAGTAAATAAATTAGGGTTCTAAGTTTTAAAGAAACCCTATTAATTCGCTCACGGCAATCAATTTAGAATTAGAGCTTCTAGGCTTAAGTAATTAAAGTTTACTTAAGATAGTAAATTTATATATTAATTAATTAATTACCTATAGGTTAAACTTTAAATATATACTTAAACTTAACTCTTAAAGAGTTTACCTTTTATAGTAATAATTATAAAAGAAGATACTATAGAGTTAGTAAGATGTAAATAGTATTAGTTTATATAATGTTTTTAAAGTAAGTATAAAACTACTTAATAATTATTATAAAAAAGGCTATTAAATAATAAAGCTTATTATTAGAGTCTTAAAGGATATTATAAACTATACTAATTATACTGAGTTAATTAAAGTTATATTAAGTAAGAATATAAATATACTAATATAGTATATACTTATCAATATAGTTATAGAAATTTATTATAAGCTGAATTAATAATAATAATAATAATAATAATAATAATAAACTAGAGTAACTTATATTAATATAAGTCTTATTATTATTAGACTTAGTATAATACCTATATTTATTAAAGGTCATTATATTAAATATATTAGCTAGGGTTTAATAATTAACTAGAGTAGTAATAATAACTTATTAGTAATTTTAGAGTAAAGGTAAAACTCCTTATTAGGCTACTATAGAGACTAGTAATATAAGTAGTTATAATAGGTAATACTCTAAAGAGTCTTCTTAGAATTAATATTTTAAATATATTGAAATTAATAATAATATTAAAGGAAAAGAATAAGAAAGAGAGGGAAGTAGAGGGGAGATAGTAGTAATAACTAATAAGAGATAGTAGTAGTAGTAAGGTTAGTAATAAGTCTAGAGAGAAAAGGAGGAAAGGTTTTAGACTTTAGAGAATTAGGATAATATTTATATAATTTCTAATAAAGTATAGAATTTAAAAAACTATATAATTAAGAGTATAATAAACTTAATATTATAATATTTTATATTTATATTAATATAAGGGAATTACTAAAGAGGAAGTAAGTTACTACTAGAGAATATATATTAAGTAATAAATAACTAAAAATATCAATAAAGAGAGCTTCTGATAATAAGGCCTATAAGAGTCCTAAAAGTATAGGAACAAGAGGAAGGAATTACCTTTAAAAAGGGCTTTTGAAAGTAATAAAGACTTTATAAAGTATTATTAGCTTTTATAATAATATATAAAAAGAAAGGTATACAATCTAAGTAAAGGAATATAAAAGTATTTATAAATAATTACTAAATAACCCTAGGTATGAGAGAAAGGCTCTTTAAGTAAACTAATTCTTAATTACTAAATATAGAATTATAGGGGTAATTATAAAAGAGCATAGTAACTCTAATTAGCTACTTCTCTAAGTTATTAAGAGACCTAAAGAAGAGTCTACATATTTATATTTTAGAATACTAAATTATAGAATATAGAAGACTATAAATAATTAGAATAGTAAGGAATTTATAATACTAGGGAAATACTAGTATACTTTTATAAATTACTAAAGATATACTAAGAGATAAAATACTAAGTTAAAGTATAAAGAATTAAAAATAAACTAAATAGGAAATACAAATAAATTATTAGAGACCCACTCAAGAAGTATTAGTAAACTACTAGCTTAGAATAGCCTAAGTTTAGAGGAGGAATTATATTATAGGCTAAAGAGAGCCTAAGAAAAGTAGTATAATTTAATAAGTAGTAATTAAGTATACTAGTATAATTAATAGTATTTTATTAGTTTTAGAATATGTTAAGGGGAATAGGGAAATCTAGGGTCCCACTAAGTAGTATTTACTTAGGGGGTAATAACTCCCCTAGTTCCTAAGTTAAGGGGGGTTAGAGAAGAATATTTATTTTTACCTATACTTAATACTATATACCTCTAATACTGATTTATAATTATCTATAGTAATTACTAATTAGTATTCAATACACTCTACTAATAAGTCTTTTAAACCTTATTCCTAGTAATTAAAAATATATAGTAAGTTTCTAATAATTATTAAAAATCTCTATTCAAGAGAATATAGTAAGCCTATAATATATATACTATATAATATATTATATATAGCCTAATTCAATCTAATTAAAATATACTTAGTAATTTAGGTTTATCTATATAAGGGAAATAACTAATATTCTATAAGTTATATATTATATAGTGGCTCTAACTTAGTATTATTCTAATAAAGAGAAAGGCTTTATATATAAAAAGAAGAACTTTCAATTAATAAATTATGTTAAAGATAATAAAGTATTTATAAGAGATTACTATTTCTAAGTCTATATTATCTTTAACTTTATAAAAGCTTATTATAATATCTTTTCTATATAATTATTATATATATAAATATACTTTATTTAATATAAATTCTCTTTTTTAGATAGTTTTCTATTTTAAAGAAGAAAGTACTTAATTAAAGTTATTATATAAAAATAGAAATTATTATAGAAACAAATAGGTAGTATATATTTCTAAAGTTTACTAGCTTAATTTCTATAAATATACTATACCCTTAAGGAATATATATATATAATCTAATATATAATATACTATATAAGTATATTACTAATATATTAATAATACCTAACTAGAAATAACTATATAAAGGGGGTTTTATTCCTAAAATATAGTTATAAAATTCAAGCCTTCTATTACGGGCTATACCTAGATAATATTAGCCCAGGCTTTACTTATACTTACTTACTTAGTCCCCACCTAGTACTTCTCTAGTGGGCCCCTACTAGGCCTCTTATATATAGACGTTTTATTTATTATAGGAAACTTCCCTTTTCCCTCTTTAATTCTAAATAAATAGTATTTTATATACTCTTTAAGTTAAATAAGCCTAGGCCTAATTCTTTATATATTTAGAATTTAGTTATTATTTACTATATAAATAATATTAAAGTTAAGTATAGCTCCCTATTAATAAATTACCTAACTAATAAATAAGGCTTTTAAAATAAATAAAAACTATTAAATAATATGATAAATAATATAATAAAGAGAATTAATACTCTCTATAAAATCTCTATAAGAGGCCCTCTTATAAATAAATTACTTTAATAATAATAAGAATACTTTATTAATTCTCTCTACTAGAGAATTATAGAATTAATAAATAAATTAGTAAAAAGGAATATTATTATTTTAGTAAGTTATTTAGTACCTCCCTAAGTACTTACCTCTATTACTCTCCCTATAATAGAGAATACCCTAGCCCTAATACTAGTTATAACTCCTACTATATAAGTAATTAAATATATTACTCCCCCCCTAAGAATTACTTATTATTGAAAGCCCTTATTCCTCCTATTAAAATTCTTAAGTAAATAAAGGGAATACTAAATTTAATCTTAATAAATAAAAATTAAATTTAAGATTAATAAGTACTTCTATAATAATAACTTTAAATATTAATATTAATTAATATTTATTTAAATATTAATTCCTAATAAGTAATTAAAACCTTTTATATAATAGGGGACTTAAATAATACTTATAATTTAAATATATTTATAATATACGTAAATTAAATATACTTAAATTTAAATAACTAGCCCTAAATAATGACTTAATTATAGAGACTTTAATAAAAGAATAATAAGAGACTTATTATTTTTCTTCCCTATTTTAAGAAAACCTTAATAGAGACTAATAAATATAATTAGTTAAATATAATCTAGATCTCCCTCCTAAAAACTACTTTAGTACTCTACTTAAAAGAGCTCTTAATTATTATAAAGTTCCTTATAAAATATAATAAATAATTTATAAAGGTCTAGAATATTATATAGAAGTTTAAATATATAAAGGAACTAATTAATTATTACTTAGTACTATATTATAAAATTACTAATTATAATACTGATAGGAATTATAATAATTAGCTTTATAATTAAGTAGTATAATTACTAGGGCTTTATAAGGTTCTTCCCCTCTATTAATAATAACTTAAAGTATTATAAAGACCCCTATAAGTACTATAATTATAATAAAATAGGCTATATTTAGTAGAATTATTTAAATTATAAAAGGAATACTTTTATAAGGGTCTTAAAAGTTAAATTACTTATAAATAATATAAATAAGAACTTAGGGAGTAATAATAACTCCTTAAGTAATAAGGAATTAAGAAAAGAGTAACTTTAGTATAAAATTAAATACTAGGGCTAACTTAGGTGAAAGTCTAAGAATAAAGGGAGTAATAAAAATAAAAATAAAAGAATAATTAATAATTAATTACTATTTAAATAAGAGTTAATAAAGGCTATACTATTAATATACTAATTAATACTAGTTATAATATATATATTATTATTAATACCTCCCTTATTAAGAGACTCTATTTATTACTTATTAATAAAAAGAAAAGAAAAATAAGGGGGTATACTATTAAGTTATCTCCTAGTAATACCTAGGGAATTATTATTCTAACTCTAGAGATTAATAAGTATATATAGAAGATTTATACTTATATAATTAAAAGTCTGTATTCTCTCCTATATTTTAATAAACCCTAAATAAAGAATAACTAAGTAATTTATAATACTAAAGCCTAATAAATAACTTATAGGAAAATAAGTATAATAGCCTACCTAGAGTACTAGGAGGAACCTATAAATCTTTAAGAAATCTAATTAATTTACTTACTAAGAGTAAATTCCTTTACCTTCCTATATTAGTATATAATAAAGACTAGTAAGGAGGTACTTATTACCTACTAAATAATATTTATAAGCCTTGAAAATATTAAAAAAGCCCTAGTACTAAAGAAATTTATTAACTCTAGGAATTATATATTAATATATATTCTTAAGGAGTTCCCTAACCTCTTCTAACCTAATATAGCCTACTAACTACCCCTTATTTACCCTAATATAGACTATAAAATCCCCTTAATTCTAAATAAGAAGGGCTATATACTAAAGCTCTTATAGGGGCTATTATATAATATATTAAGAGAAAAACTCCTTATACTAAAGAAAACCCTTAAGGACTTATTAAATAAGGACTCTATAAAGGCTAATAATATTATTATAAAGGCCCTAGTACTCTTTATTAGAAAATTAAAAGAAGGAATTTATTTTATATAAATTGTTAGGCCCTAAATATTATTACTAAGAAGAATTAATACTTATTACTCTTAATCTTAGAGACCCTCTAGAGAATAACTACTACTTATTAATATATAAAGCTTAATATTATTATAGTCCTCTATAAAATTAGAATTAATAAAACTAATTAGGAGAAAATAGTCTTCTAAATAAAGTATAAATTATTTAAATAAGTAATTTACCCCTTTAACTTTACTAGGGTACTTATTACCTTCTAATAGTATATTAATACTTACCTTTACTAATTCCTAAATAACTTTATTATAATCTATATAAATAATATTATAATTTATTTTAGTAAGTCTTAGAGTAATTATAAAAATAAGGTCTACTAAGTACTTAATTACCTCTTTATTATTAAATTATAATTAAACCCTAAGAAGTATAAATTCTCTATTATTAAAGTTAAGTATATAAGTTTTATAGTAATTATAAGAAAAAGTATCTCTTATAATTCTAAG
>JAXISO010000781.1:0-11725 GCA_036785465.1 Colletotrichum agaves | reverse complement strand
AGTTTTAGAGATCTCTGATTTTATAATTAGAAGCTAATTATAAACTCTTAATAGTATTCTACCTATAAACTAATAAATAAATAGAATAAATTAATTAAATTATAAAAATTTCCTTATACTATTATATTAATTATTAATAAAATAATTAGGTTTTATTACTATTAATAGCCTAATTTACCTATAATAGTTTAATAGGAAAAAGTATAAAGGAATTACTATTTTATTTAAATTATAAATTTAATTTAATTACCTATAAAGAATCTAGAGTAGGCCTAATAGTATTTAAGGTTATAGTAAATATTAATAAACTTAAGAAAATCCAGAATAAATTACTTAAGGAATTTAAATTTATATAATAATATATATAAAAATATACTAATAGAATTAGAGTTAAGGGACTAACTCTAGAAGAGAGAGATAATATTTACCTTATTTAATAAAATATTAGAATTAAGTAACTAAGTAATAAATTAGATTATAAAAAACTTAGACTATTTAGAATTATTAAGAAGAAATTATTAGTTAATTATAAACTTTTATTACTAAATATAATAAAGTATTATTTAATTTTTTATATTTTATTACTTAAGAAAGTATTATATAGTATGGAAATATAAGATTATATTAAAGTTAAATTAGAATAAAAATATAAAGTGGAATAAATTATTAACTATATTTAGGAGAAGGGAAAAGAAATATAATACCTTATTAAATAGAAAAATTATAAATATAAGAATAATATATAGGAATTAGTATTATATTTTAAGAATATAAGAGATAAAGAATAATAATACTAGAATTAATAATTATTAATAATAAGAAATAAGTACTTATTACTTATTTAAGGATATAGGAGCTTAAGAAGAATTTAGGTTATTATTAGGAATTAATAAACCTAGATTAGTAAACTTATTATTAATACTAAATAATAACTAAAATAAATTATTCTCTATACTTATAAATTATAAATTACTTATAATTCCCTATTTATAAGTATTTAATATAGGAAGAATACTACTTACCTTATTTATTTTCTATATTCTCTTATAAATAGTCTCCTCCTAATACTTATAAACTTTTTTCCTAATAGTATAAATATATAATAAATAACTAGTTATGATTATTATATTTACCTATAAATGTGTGAATTAAGTATAAAGAGTTATAAACTCTTCCCCTACTTTTTTCTTTTTTATATTCTACTTTTTTTATTAAGTATTTAATTTATAAACTACTTAGAAATTAGAAAATAATAAAATATATTTAGAAAGTTAAAATTTATAGGTAAATACTATTAGAATATTATTATAAGGTTTCTTTACTATAATATAAGTACTATAATAAGAAGAATTCTTATTAAATTAATATATAGACTTTATATAGAAATAATAAGTATATAATATATTTACTAATAAGAATTAGAATTTTATAAAATTTAAAAGGATTTAATACTCTAAATTCTTAGTTTTAATTCTTTAAGACTTAGACTTTTAAATATAACTTAATATAATATTAGTATTATAAAGGAATTAAAAAGTATAATTAATAAATTCCTAATTTAGGACTAATTACCTATTTATACTAGGTCTTAAGAATAAGACCTTTAGAGGGAAGACTTAATATTATAACTTATAAGGTATAATTAATAAGGAAGCCCCTATAAGAATACTAGGTAGCTAGGATAATACTTTATATATAGAACTATGGGAATATTTAGGACTTACCTAATATAGAAGAACTATAATATAGGTTATGTAATAATAAGGAAGGACTAATATTTAATAAGTAGTCCTAAGAATAGAACAAGGGTATAGACTAATATATTAAGAGTGGTTCTCCCTTATAAACTAATAACTAAATATTAGTCCTAGTAATAAGAGAATTATTTTGGACTTATATATAGTATGGGCTTAAGTTTACCCTAAGATTATACTCCTATAGTTCTTTAGTAATTAATTTTATAATTATCCCTTAGGATATTTTTAACTTCTTTTTATATTATAGAAACCTTAAGATAACTATAATTAATTACTAAAGTTACCTACTCTTTAAGATCTTACCTAGTAAGCCCTAGTACTATTTAGCTAGTATTAACTCTTAGTTCTATTAGTAGAACTCTACTATTAAATAGGCTAGCTATAATATTAAAGTTATTTTAAGTTTATATTTAATAATTCTTATTATTAAATTTTACTTTTATAAATCTAAATAGTAATAAATATTCTTAGAAAGAGTAAATTAAAGCCTTATATTTCTCTAAATATATATTTATAATTACTTATATACTTATATTTAAATAAAGTTTAATTTATTTAAATAAATTAAATGTTTTCTAAGCTTATATATAATTATATACCTCTTATTATAAATAAAGAAATAAAAGAATAAGAAAATAAAAAAGAGAAGAACTTATTTTATTAAATAGTACTTAATATATATTTCTATATATATAAAATAAGTATATTTAATTATAGGATACTTATTAAGAAATCTAAATATAATAAGAGCTAATAGTATTAAGTTAAATATATAGTTAAAAGGTAGTGTTGGGATATTCACCCAATACACTAGGCCACTAAAGGCCCAGCCCGCCAGGTCTCCTAAGGCCTAGGACCCAGGAGCCCACAGTAGAGAGGTTATGTAAGCCTCGGCTTACGTGACCACCCTACCATAATATATCTCTCCTCCAGGGCTCCCTCTTTATAATAGCTTCTTTTCCTTCCTCAATTTATTTACTATAATACCTTTATTATATATATTTATTACCTTAATTTATCTCTAAATATATACTAAATCTAATTTTAGTAAAACCTATACTAATTAATAATAAACTTTATACTTTTTATTACTTTAGTAATAACTTTACTATTTTTCACTATTTAGTAAAACTTCACTATTTTTACTACTATAAAAAAGGAATTCCCTCTTTTATATATTTAATTATAAATTAATAAGGCCTATTATTATTAATAAAATAATATTTTATTTAATTTAATCTTAGTAGAACTTATCTTAGATATAAATAATATATTAATAGAAATAATAATTTAGAAGAGTTTTAACCCCTTACTTTTATAATTAAACCTCTAAAGTCCTTATAATCCTCTAGGTAGTATTTTAACTTACCCCTTAGAATATTATAAGAACTATAGCCTATCCCACTTTATAATAACTTTAAAACCACGCTGGATTATAAGTGCCTCTATGAAGTTTACTAATATCTCTATAATCTCTTACTCCAAAGATCGCGAAACTACACCCTCTACTCTTCCCACCTTACATAAAACTATTATTTACTTTTAACTCCCTCTAAGCTTACTCTCTACCCTCTCTTTAAGCTTATTTTTTACCCTTAAACTTAGCTTTTATATTATTATTTAAGCCTATTATTTTAACTACTTTCCACTACTAAGACCTACTTTTATATATTACTCCTACTTATTTATATACTTTATCTCTTATTATACTACCAACTTTATTAAATTAGAGTTTAATAATAACTCCTTTTATTCTATTTATAGATTATTAAGTTATAATAATAGTAACTTAATAATAAAGACTAATACTAAGGTAACTACTCTAGTTTAAATTTATAAACCCCTCTTAATATTACTCTTAGTTTTATAGCCTAGAAGAAACTATAAAATCCCTTAGTAAATTTACTATTAAATCCCTTTAGTAAATCCACTATAGAATTACTACTGAGCTACTAGAAAGTTATATCCCCATTAGAATACCCTTTTATTCTCTATCTCTTTATTTTAGGCCTTATTTTTAACTTTATTTTATTATAAATTAACTCTCTATTACTCTTCTTAAATACTTAGAGTAATAATAATTCTTTATAATTAAATAACTATAATTACTACTAAGAATTAGGATCTCTAAAGGCTCCTACTAACCCACTACTTACTATAGCCTAAGGCCCTATATTATTACCCTACTAGTATTATTCTTATTCTCTATTTCCCCTATTTTACCCTTATTATCTTAATATTATTCTAATTACTTATATATATTAATTAAAACCCCCAGTAAAAGGCTACTTAACTATATATATTATAAAGATCCTACTTTATTAGAGCCTAAGGTAGCTACCCTAAAGAAGAATACTACTTTGCATAAGTGCATTTAATAAGCCCTAAACTAAGCTAGGAGAAGAGCCTTAAGTACTAGTAAAATATCCAAAGCCTCTAAATCCCACCCAGCTTCACTAGCCCCACACTAAAGTAACTAGATACCTATCCTGGAAGGTTTTAAAGGCCTTATTAACCTAAGTATATATAATTAAATTATTATCTTTAAAAGTAGTAAAATAGATCCCCCTAAAATTACTAGTTTTATTACTTTCTTTATTAATTACTATACTAAGTATAATATATATAATAAATAATTATTAGTTAACTTTTAATTAAACTTTAAGAATTATTTCCCTATTTTTAATTATTTTAACCCCTATATAATAAAGACTCTCTATAAAATACTTATATAAAATAAAGTTTTTATTCCCTCTACTTAGGGAATAATAATTAAAGCTAGAATTATTAAAACCCTTAAATAAAATAACTTTTACTTATAAACTAAGAATAATATTACCTCTATTTAAAAGATTATCCTATTTATTATTACTTGGATTACTAAAGACCCTAAATTCTATAGGGATCTTATAGAGCCTCTATTATTTTTTATTACTTTTATTTAGGATCCCCCTTAAGATCTCTCTCTCTTTACTTAATCTCCTAAGGTTTTAGTAAAAACTCTCTCTCTTACTTAAGCCTCTACCCTAGATCCCTAGGGTATACTTTAAAATACTCTTATTCTCAAGGAAGATTACTACTCTATTACTAAGCCACCTAGACTTTATTTACCCCTCTCTACCTAGCCTCACATTACCTACTAACCTTATAAGTCTCCTACTACCCACTAGCTTAAGAGTTTAACTAAGTTTTATAGTAGTAATAACCTTAAATATAGTAGTAGGCTTATGGATATCTTGAATTCAAAGTTTATTATCTTCTAGGATTACTATACTAAGGCTAGTATTAACTACCTATAATATAGTAAAGCCTTCTTACTAATATTAAAAGGTAAGGCCTAAGACTTCTATTTCTATAATATTATGGGTATAGTTATTCTCCCCCCCTTTAATTAAATAGTTAATAATATAAAGGCCTACTTTAAGAATAAGGAGTTTTACCTTGCTAATAAGACCCTCTAGATTAATATAATTCTACCTAATTTTATTTACTAGTACCCTAATAAGTCTAAATTAGAAGTCCTTAAAATATTATTTAAAATACTTATAATATTAAAGTTAATACTAGGCCCGGAGTTTTAGAATAAAGTAGTATTATATAATAAACTTATTAAGGCCTACTAGGGTATTAGGAAATATAAGTTAGTACTTTATAAACCTCTAGTTAGTATTTAGGAGCTATATAACTCCCTTTGGAGTACTATTAATATAATTTTAAGGATAAGTAAAAATATTAGTTAGTTCCTTATTAATAATGAGAATATTAAGGGGATTAGTTAATTCTATATAGATTAATACTTTTAGAGTAGTGGTAATTGTAATTTTCACTATAATTGGAGTAATAATTATTACTCTATACTCTAAAACTACTCTTAGTGCTCTCTATTAGATCACAGTGACTACTATGATAATATTAAGTGATGCTGGATTTGTAGGAAACCCGGCTATTATAGCTGGAAGTATTCTAAAACTAAATGAGCTAATAACTTTAATAAGTTTAAGTCCAAGTACTTATAAAATATTATTAAGAATAAATTTTCTATTTTTTTAGGGTATTTTAAGAGTAATAATAATAATATTAATAATAATAGTAAGCCTAATAGGCTTAATATGGATAATAAGATTTAGTAATACTTCTAAAGTTATTAGTAGGAGAATTACTTAGATTTATTTAACTTTATTACTTATTATACTAAATCTCTCTTTATAATTAATAATACTAAGTTAGTTAAAACCCTCCTAAATTAGGTAACTTTCTATATAGTTATAGGTTTTAACTTTATTATTAGCCCTAAGATTCCTATACTTAGATTAACTTAGCTTATCCTATTTAGAGATTTAACTCCTATTTAGTTATTTATACTAAATAGTTCTTATTTAGAGGAAGTTTTTTAGGGTATTATACTTAATTTAAGTACTACTAGAGTCTTAATAACTAGTTAATAGTAAGTTATAGTCCTATAATAGATAAAATTAACTATCTTAATTAATATAGTTATTACTAGTTAGGTATAGATTTAATTTAGTAATAGCCCCTTTAAGGACTCCTTTAGCACTATTACTATTTTAATAGTCTTTAGTGAGATAATTTTTTATATAGTACTCTCTAATATACTATTTTTACTTTACCTAAAGAATATAAATTAATTAAGTATTTATTTTAATAACCTCTATAATTACCTCTTTTAGGGTAAAATTACTACTCTAGTTATTTATAAATAGGACTATACTTAGCTTTTACTAAATAATAAATAAACTTTTACTTATAGTAGCTTTTTAATTAATATAGAGCTATGCTAGCTCTATTATTAGTTTGGCTACCCCTCTATAGTAAAACTAGCTACTCTCCTCTAGTGTGCTAGCTATTCTATTTATATGGCTATAATTAAGTAGCTAATAAAGGTCTATTAATACTACTAAATAAATACTAGAGCTCCCTATTACTTTAAATTTATACTAAAGAATAATATTTACTTTAATTATAAGATTATTTATAATATTTTATACCTTAAGAGTAAAGTAACTCTCCATATTATTAATACTATTATAAGCTTTAATATAGTATACTTTTTAAGTAATTTATTTACTAAAATAATATAGGAGACTCTCTACTTCTATTAAATTTATATCTATTAAGGCCCTCTAAATTATATTATTACTAATACTAGCCTTAACTTTATTACTAAAATATTTAAATAGAGTGCCCAATTTATAACTATAACTATAAAGGTAGTCCTAATTAAAGCCTACTACTAAATTAGCAAAACTAAGTACTACCACAGCCCTCTCTACTAGGCCTATACTATTATTCACTAAGAACTCCTAAATATTTAGCCTCCACTAGCTCTCTAAATAGCTATTAAGGCTATTAATAATATTACTAGGCCTAATAGCCTAATTCTAACTCTCCTCGTCTTTAGTACTTACCCCTATATTAGTAATAACTCCACTTCTCCCTTTAATATTATTACCCGGGCTAAGACTATTTATAATATAATAGTTAATTTCTGAAAGGAGGCTATAAAGTATAAAGTTATGGATGCCCTCTCTACCTAAAATAGCCCTATAATTAATAATATTATTACTCTCCCCCTCTAATTTCTTATTTATATTTATTATAAAAAAGATAAATAATAAGGCCCTTATTATTTAATTACTATTTTAAGTAAAATAGTTATTATTAATTTATTCTAAGGCCCTAGGAATTTTCCCACTATAGTAGTAAAGTTATTTTATAAGGATTAGAATAATCCTAAAGTTACTAATCCTACTACCCTTCCTGCTCCCCTGGATGAGGCCCCTAATTCTAATTCTATTTCTAGCTTTACCCCTAAAGTTAAGCCTACTCCTAATCCTAGCCCCGCCCCTAGCCCCACTCTTACTCTTACTATTACTAAATACTCTTAAGGTTATTCTTATAAGGTAATTATTACCTCCTAAATTATTAATATTTTTAAATAGGAGACTAACTACTAGGTGTTTTTATTATTTAAGGAGAAGGCTAATTTAGCCCTCTTTATTAAGCTCTATAAGAATAGTAAAATTACTAATAATAGCCTCCCCTTTTAGAAGTTATAAGAGAAGGAGATTAATACTCTTTTAGAGTATAAAGTATTTTACTTTAAGATATTTAATCCCTCCAAGTAATATAGCTATTTATTCTACTCTTAAATAATTAATAAAATTAAAAATAAAACTATAACCCTATTTAAGAAGTCCCACTTAGTTATTTATAATATTAATAATACTAAGAAATATAGAATATTAACCTAATTACCTACTATTTAGTATTATAATTTATATTTACTTTTAGTTATTACCTCCTCTCTTAGTAATAATTATTTACTTTAGATTAGGAATATTACCTAGGCTTATATCTAATCCTAAATAACTTTAGCTCATAATATTTATACTTACCTCCCTAATTAAATCTATAATTAATACTCTCCTAGTACTATTATAAAGGTTATAAAGTCTCTCTATAGGATTACTAAAGCTAGTACTTATTAGTAAGCTATATATAATACCTATTATTAAAATAAATTATAAATAATCTCCTCTACTTTTAACCCCTACCTCCTTATTATTTCTAACTTAAGCTCTTACTTTATTATTATTAGTATATAAACTAATAATATTATTAGTCTATTTACTAAGTTATTTTTAACTCTTAAGGAGGAGGAATTAATAAAGGCTAAGTTTATAATTAAGCCTAAGGAGAGGCTCTTACCTAGTACTCCCATTATATTTAATAGTAGTATTATTTTATTATTACCTAATAAGAGTATTATACTTTATTAAAAGGGCTAAGGTACTAAAATTAATACTATTAATATTAAGGATAACTCTAAAAAGTAATAATATATAGAGTAGAGAGCCCACAGAGCCTATATTACCTTAATCTACTAACTTAAGGCCTACTTTAATTTATCCACTACTACTTAGTACTAGGACCCTATTAATAAGTATATTATAGCCCTTAATAAATACCTCTAATAGCTTAAAGTAAACCTAAATTATAGCCTTATATTTATTTTACTATTACTACTCTCTATAAAACTCTTTATATTTATAAATAAATCTTTTATAAATAATTATAATTTAACCTCATAATTAGGCTATATTATTATCCTAGCTAATAAAATAATAAATAACTCCACCTTTATACTAAAAGGGAATATTCTCTATTATAACTTAATAAAATATAAGAGAATTACTTATAATATATTAACTAATAAGATCTATACTATAATTACTAGAGCTAACCTCACCTTTATAATCTCTACTACCCTCCACTAAATCACAATAAAACTATATATTACTAAAGTTATTCCTATAGTAATATATATAGACTTATACTTACTATATAAGTACTTTATAAAGCTTAGTATTATAAAGGAGAAGTACCTTATAATTAATATTATAGCCCTCTACTAATTATATAAGTAATATAAGCTCTCCAAAGTCCACTAGGTTAATAGTGAAGATAACCTAGCTAATACCTTTATAAAGGCCTTACTTAATACCACTCTATACCACCTAGTTAATATAAATATAATTATAATTTATATAGAAAAATAGGTTACCTAGATAAGTAAGTAATAAGGGATTTAATAAATAAATTTAACTATTTTTAGTTATTTATTATTATTTAATTTATATATATAAGAGTAGTGGACTTTAGGTGAATCTTAGTATAAAAGTAAAAGTTACTAGTATTAAGATATTCGCCTAATATACTAGGCCACTAAAGGCCTAGCCCACTAGGTCTCCTAAGGCCTGGGACCTAGGAGCCTATAATAGAGAGGTTATATAAGTCTCGGCTTATATAACCACCCTACTATAATATATCTCTCCTCCAGGGCTCCCTCTTCGTAATAGCTTCTTTTCCTTCCTTAACCTATCTACTATAATACCTTCATTATATATATCTATTACCTTAATTCGTCTCCAAATATATACTGGATCCAGTTCTAGTGAAACCTATAGGTAGTTATATAATCCAGCTAAGTAGCCGGGCTCTGGGTTCTACTTTATATAGTAGTAGGTTATAGGTATTCTTATAATAACTAGTAAATAGTATAATTACTCTATTATAAAAAAATAAAAATAATTTAGATAATAAATTTAAAAATAAATTAAGGCTCTTATTTATACCTCTAGACTTTTATATTAATTCCTTTAATATTAGTATAATATCTTTAAAATATTATTTACTAAGTACTTTATTAACTTAGTAATAATAAATTATTATAAGTTAATATAAAGTAAATATAAATAAAATATTTTATTCCTACCTTATTAAATTAATTAATAATTTACTCCCTTTAAATAATAACTATAGCCTAAGTACCTTAATTAATATTAAATAATACTAACTTATATAACTTTTATAAATTCTCTCTTTTTTCTCTCTAATTTATATAACTAGTAATTAAATATATTAAATAACTTTATAATCTATACTAATATTATTATAACTAACTATTAATATAATATTAACTTCTTTTAAAATAGCCCTAATTCCTAAAAAAGTAAGTTTATTCTACTATTAACTTTAATAATAAGTATTATTAATATATATATATATATATATAAAATACTAACTCTTATAAATTCCTCTTATATTCCTTATTACTATTCTTAAAGGACTATAAAATAATTACTAATTCTAATATAAATATATCCCCTAACGTTTCTAAAAATTATTCAAGTAAATATTATACTTATTCTATACTAGCCTAAAGTGAATATTAGGATATTCGCCTATACCGCCGGATCCCACTTGGATCCAAGGCACCAACTACGGATCGGGGGATTCAAAACTTCGCGCGGTCAAACGCAGTTTAATACTTCAGAGAGTGGGAGACAGAAGGGGAGGCCGAACCGTCGCCTTCTGAATCTGTCGTCTCTGTTAGCACGGTATTATATCGTGATGTGCACTAATTCATACTCACTATATAAGTACATCGTCAAACTCAGCACTATAAAAGAGAAGTAACTAATAATTAATATTATAGCTCTCTATTAGTTATATAAGTAATAAGAGCTTACTAAGATTTACTAGGTTAATAGTAAAAATAACTCTATTAATACCTTTATAAAGACCTTATTAAATAAAGCCCTATACTAACTTATTAATATAAATAGAATTATAATTTTTATAAAAAAATAAGTTATTTAAATAAGTAAGGAGTAGAAGAAAGAGAATATATTTTATACTTTTAAAGTATATTTATAAATATTTTAAAAGTATTTAATTAATATATTTAAAAGAGTATATTAAGTAAATCCTAGTATAAGAGTATATTTTAGTATAAGAGAAAAACTACTAATATTAGGATATTCACCTATACTACTAGATTCTACTTAGATCCAAGGCCTTAGAATAAATACTCCGGTGGTTACATAGGTAGTCATATAATTTACACATAACTATATATAACCCTCCTTAACTAGATATTACTCCTTCCTCTAAGGCCTCCCTCTCTAAATAATTTCATCTTAATTAACCTACTTTATATTACTTTAAATATAGTAAACTCTCTTATCTCTACTAAAGTAACTAAATTTAATTAGTATAGTAAGTTTAATAGTAAAAGTATTAATTAGTAATAATTAAATAATATATATTTTTTTTCTCCTAGTTATATTATAATTTTATTAAATAATATATTAAAATAGTAAATTTCTATATTAATTCTAGAGTCCTTAATACTTACTCTAGTAATTTCTATTACCTCTATTATAGCTCTAGTACTTATTTCTAAGTTTAAGAGTACTCTAGTACTTATTATTCTCTCTATTTCTTCTACTTTTATACTTAAGATATTATTTAAGGAAAATAATAATAATAATAATAATAATAATAATAATAATAATAATAATAATAATAATAATAATAATAATAATAATAATAATAATAATAATAATAATAATAATAATAATAATAATAATAATAATAATAAT
>JAXISO010000780.1:0-11735 GCA_036785465.1 Colletotrichum agaves | reverse complement strand
GCTTTTTATTTAATTATAGGGACTTATAATTAATTATATTTAATTATATTTTATTATTTATTTAGTACCTCTTTACTAGTAATTATTTTTTATTAGCCTAGTTCTTAGCCCTCTACTATATAAATATTATTTCTATATAAATAAATTCTATAATTAATTTAATCTAGTTAATTAATTACTAAGTTATTATTTCTCTACTAGAGAGTACCCTAGTAATCTTCTCTATTATTAGAATTAAGTTAATATAGTATTTATACTTTATAAAGAAAAGTATTATTCTAATAGAATTATATTACTAATTATAAAGTATTAATTAAATAATAAGTAATAGGTCCCCCTAATTATTCTAGGATTAGTAAATAAAGGCCCTTAGTATTACCTAGATCTCCTAATTATATTACTTTATATTATTATTTATTTATAAGTAGTACTTAGTACTTAGTAAGTGGGTTATACTTATTAGTCTATAGAACTTCTTTTAAAAGTAATTTACTTAATTTAACCCCCTATTATTAATAATAAATTATAGTATTCTATAGAAGTAATAATAATAAATAAGGAATTACTAAGTATAAGTTTTAGTCTCTATTATATTTATTTTCTCTAGAGTTAGGGATTTACTTAGGTAGTCCATAATAACCTATAAATAATAACTCTTCCTCCCCTTTATTAGAGGAAGGTTAATAATAAAGTTTATAAAAAGGTTAGAATATAATTAATTAGATACTAGGAGGGGCTTTAGGAAACCCCTCTTAGCCTACCTCTAAATATAGACTCCTTTATATATATTATAATTTCTTATAAATTACTATATTATTTAGAACTACCCTAATTAATAGAACCTCCTACTTATAATTTTTAGGGTACTATTCCTCCCTAAGTAATTTATAATACTAGAGTTATAGAATTCTTATACTAGTTTTATCCTAAACTTATTTAGGGAATAGTTTATATTATTATTACTAGGAATTTATAATCTCCCCTAAAATACTAGCCTATTTAGAGTATTTATCTTATACTCTATAATTTATACTTTAAAGTAGAGGTCTAATAAGAGACTATAATCCCCCTAGTAAATAATTATATAGACTTACTAGTACTAGGTATCCTTCTTTATAATATAATCCTAGAGTTCCTAGAGGTTAAGCCTATTATTAAAAATCTAAATACTATTAACTCCTTCATAGCTTACCTAGGGCCTACTAGGTTAAGTATTATTAGGAATAATTTAAATTACCTACTCTTATTATTAATTATTATTCTAGTTTTTAAAAGTATTTTACTCTTAGTATAAGAGAATATTAAGAATTATTACTTAAGTACTAAGTTAGTACTTAAAGTAAAAGTTATACTTAGCTAACTCTTTAGCCTATTAATTCTACCTTTTTATAAAATATTACTTCTTTATAAAATACTTAAGACTCTTATAATTTATAAGTACTTTAAATCTCTTAGTACTCCCTAATTCTACTCTTTATACTCTTAAGTAGAATAATACTATTAAAAGTTCTTTATTATAAATAGAGTAATTATACTTAGTAGGGGAGAGGTATTATAAATAAAAGGCTACTAAGTATTTAGTACTTTATTTATTTTCTTAAGTTAGTATACTTCCTAGTATAAAGTTAGAGTAGTTTATTTCTACTATTATTAGAGTATTTAGGTTGAACTAGTAGAGTACTAATTCTATTATAAAGAGCTATTTTAGTTCTTAGAATACCTATTACTACTCTAATACCCACTTAAAGGGAGTATTCTTCTTTATTAACCTTATTAATAACTCTATAATTATATTATACTAAGGTATAAAAACCTTATAATAATTAATAAACTTAAGGAAACTTTAAACCCCCTTAAGAGTTATTAGGAGAAGCTAATTAGTAATTATAATTAATTTCTTAGGATTATAAGAAATACTCTCTCCTATAATTATTATAAAGCCTATATATTTAACTTTAATAATAGAGAATTTATACTTCTTAAGGTCTAGTTATAATTTAGTAGTTAAGAGGTAACTAAGTACTTAGTAAACCTTATTCTTATAATTACTTTAGGATTTACTAGAGTAAATTAGAATATTATTTATATAAGTTATAATAAAGTTATTTAAGAATTAGTAGAGGTAAGTATTAATATATTATTAAAAAGTAGTAAATACCTTAGTGAGGTTAAAGGGGTAGACTACTTATTTAAATAATTTATACTTTATTTAAAAGGCTATCTTTTCCTAGTTAACTTTATTAATCCTAATCTTATAGAAGACTATAATTATATTAAGCTTAGTATACTATTTTATAGTAATTACTCTCTAGAGAGTCTCTAAGATTAAGGGTAGTAAATATTAGTTTTTCTTAGTAATAGTATTTAGGGCCTAATAATTCATATAGAAATAAATCCCTCCTCCTAGCTTCCTAATAAAGAGTACTAGGGCCCCTATAGTGGAGCTATTAGCTTTAATAAAGCCCTTATTTAATAGGTTCTCTAAAGTCTTCTTTAGTATAAGAAACTCCTCTCTTAATATATTATATAATAGCCCCTAGGGGAGCTTTAATATATAACTCTTCTTATTTAGGACTAAGGGGATTTTATAGTCTATATTAGAGTAAATAGAGAGTAATTAGTAAGTTATATTAAGTTAGAATAAGTTAGGGAACTCCTTAAGAATATATATTAGTATATAATCCCTAGAGTTAATAGGCTTTTTTAGTACTAGGGCCTTCTTAATATTTTTAAAACTTATAAATATTACTTAATAAGTAGTAAGTACTTCCTTATTAGCCTTTATTATATATTAATATAGGAAAATAAAGGAGTTTACCCCTAATAAATAGGCTAATTAGATCTCCTAAAGATTTATAGGTTCCTCCTAATACTCTAAATAGACTATTATACCCACTTTTCTATAAGTTATTTATTAGGCCCTAGTATTATAAATTACTTTATTATTCTCTACTTAAAGCCTACTAAAATATAAGAGGGAATAGAGACTTTTAATTATATAAGTATAAATTTTCTATATATACTTATCAACTTCTAGAATTAGAATAATAATCCCCTAGGTATTACTAAGTAATAACTAAACAATATATTCTCTTATTCTTCTTTTTCTTTTATTAATAAGTAATAAATAGAGTCTCTTTATAAGGGAGATATTAATAATAGTATATATATTATAATTAGTATTAATTAATATATAAATAATATAATCTTTATTAATTCTTATTTAAATAATAATTAATTATTAATTACTCTTTTATTCCTACTTTTATTACTCCCTTTATTCTTAGACTTTTATTTAAATTAGCCTTAGTACTTAATTTTATATTAAAGTTATTTTTTTCTTAACTCCTTATTATTTAAGGGGTTATTATTACTTCTTAGGTCCTTATTCTTATTATTTATAAATAGTTCAATTTTTAAGACTTTTATAGGGGTATTCTTCTTCTAATTTAAATAATTCTACTAAATATAGCCTACCTTACTATAATTATAATACCTATAGGGGTCTTTTTAATACTTTAGGTTACTATTAATAAAGGAGAGGGACCCTATAAAGCCCTAGTAATTATACTATTTAGTTATAAAGTTAATTATTATAATATTCCTATTAGTATTATAATTAATAATTCTATAATAAAGTATTAAATAATAATTAATTAGTCCCTTTATATATTTAAATTTCTATATAATATCCTAGACTTTTATAAATTATTTATTATACTTTATAAAGAGCTCTATAATAATTAGGAGCTCTTTTAAATAGGGTATTAAAATAGTTTCTAAGAAGTATATTTAAATTATATTTAATTAATTATATTTATTAGCCTCTATTAAAAGTCTTTCAAAATAAGGAAGAAAAGTAATAAATTTCTTATTATTCTTTTACTAAAGCCCCTATAATTAAATTACTACTTAGAGCTAGCTATTCAAATTTAAGTATATTTAATTTAAGTATACTATAAATATATTTAAATTATAAGTACTATTTAAATCCCCTAATATATAAAAGATTTTAATTACTTATTAGGAACTAATATTTAAATAAGTATTAATTAAATATTAATATTTAAACTTATTATTATAAAAGTACTTATTAATTTTAAGCTTAGTTTTTATTTACTAAACCTAAATTTAGTACTCCCTTTATTTACTTAAGAACTTTAATAAGAGAAGTAAGTATCACAAGTTTATTATACTAATACCCATTATAATAGGTGCCATACCTACTATAATGGATACTGCTGTAATACACCGCCCATAATGCTGTATTTAGCCTTCTGTGCGCAATTGCGCGTATACCTAGAACTTTATCTCAATTATATATATTATACTAGCTTAAGACTTGTAATAGTAAGGGCTTTTAATAATAAATAACTACTAGGGGGGAAATAATATATTTAACTACTTATATAATAAGAGTTATAATTAATATTATAGTTAGGGTATTCTCTATTATAGGGAGAGTAATAATTATAAGTACCTAGGGAGATATTAAATAATTTACTAAGGTAATAATATCCCTTCTTATTAACTTATTTATTAATTCTATAATTCTCTAGTAAAGAGAATTAATAAAGTATTTTAATTACTACTAAAGTAATTTATTTATAAGAGAATCTCTTATAAGGATCTTATAGGGAGTATTAATTCCCTTTATTATATTATTTATTTTATTATTTAATAGCTCTTATTTATTCTAGGAGCCTAATTTATTAATTAAGTAATTTACTAATAGGGAGCTATATTTAATTCTAATATTATTTATATAGTAAATAAGAACTAAGTTCTAAATATATAAAGAACTAAGCCTAGACTTATTTAGCCTAAAAAGTATATAAAATATTATTTATTTAAAACTAAGGAGAGAAAAGGGAAGTTTCCTATAATAAATAAAAAGTCTATATATAAGAGGCTTAATAGGGGCCTACTAGAGAAGTACTAAGTAGGGACTAGGTAAGTAAGTATAGGTAAAGCCTAGGCTAATATTATTTAAGTATAGCCTATAATAATTAGTTTTAATACTATACCTTTTATTATTAATTAGTTCTATTATATATATTCTAACTTTAAGTAATTTTATTTATTTATATATAAAATATTATATTTAATAAAGTAATTATTTTTATAATATTAATACTAATTAATAATTAATTTATATTACTTTAAATACTATAAATTAATAAGAATTTATAATAAAAATATTATTTTTAACTCTCTATTAATATAAGTTATTTATTATAGCTAAGGTATTATTATTAAACTTATTAAATTAATTAAATCTAGTTACTTTAAGAGAGATAAAAGAGTCTACTATTTATTTAGAGTAAGTAAAAGTAAATTAATTAAGATAAAGTTATTTAAAGAGAGAGACCTTAGAGGAAAAAGTAATATTTAATTAAGGAGAGTTATATATAATTATATATAAGTTATATAACTATTCATATAATTATAAGAGTATTTACTTTAAGGCCTTAAATTTAAATAAAACCTAGTAATATAAGTATATATTATAATATTAGTAGTTTTTCTCTTATATTAGTATTTACTTAATATACTCTTTTAAATATATAAATTAAGTAATTTTATAATTTCTATAAATATTCTTTAAAAGTATAAAATATATTCTTCTCTTTTAATTCTTTACTTATTTAAGTAATTTATTCTTCTATATTAATTATAATTCTATTAATATTAATAAGTTAGTATATATTATAAACTATACTACTATAATAGGCCTAGGCTATACCTATATATACTAATAATCCCTACTTAAGTACAATAGACTAATAAGTACTAGACTTATTATTATATACCTTTTGCAGGGGTTGCACCGCACATAGCGCAAATGGGCAGTTGCGACTGCTGCCGCATTAGCCCTTTTGGGGCCCGCCCCATTACATATAACAAGTCTACCCCAAAGGTCTAGGGTTCGAGTCGCACTGAGGTACTTGTACCGAGTATCCATATAGGGACCCAGCCACCAGAAATTCTAACTATAATACGAACAAATGCTGCACTCTTCCCTATGCATTTACAAACACTATTTTAGATGGTTCGAGTCGCGCGGGCGACTTTGTTCCCTGGCTTACAGGCGGGAAGCGCGGGAATAGTGCGGGCCTGGGGGTGCGTGCTTAAGTAATCACCGCCGCGAGGGCGCTGCGCTCCGTAAGGCCACAACGGGCAGGGCGGGCGCGAGGGCGGGCGGGCGAGAGGGGGGATAATGTTACGGGCTATACCACTGTAATGGGCCTGGGCTGTGCCCATGCATGCCAACGATCCCTACTTAAGTGCAGCAGACCAACAAGTGCCAGACTTGTTGTTATGTACCTTTTGTAGGGGTTGTGCCGCATATAGCACAGATGGGCAGTTGCGACTGCTGCTGCATTAGCCCTTTTAGGGCCTACTCTATTATAATATAAGGCTTTATTTAATAAGGCTTTTATAAAAATATTAATAAGGTTATCTTTATTATTAACTTAATAAACTTTAATAAGTTCTTATTATTTATAAAGGTAATATAAAGTTATAATATTAATTATTAATTATTTTTCTTTTATAGTATTAAGTTTAATAAAGTACTTATATAATAAGTATAAACTAATATATATTATAATAAATATTATATTAGGAATTTATAACTTATTAGTAATTCTTTAAAGAGTTAATATAATAATAAAGACTAAGTTAATACTAGTAATTATAATATAAATCTCTAAGACTAATATATTATAAGTAACTTTATTTATACTTAATTAAGTAATATTTAATAATATTACTATTAATTATAAATAAAATATTATAAATTATTATATTAATTAGAATAGTAGTATAATTAAGTTATAATATAAGGTCTTAGGTATTAATAAATATTTTATTAATAAATATAAATAGTCTTATAATAAGTAGAAATAGTATAATAAATATTAAGTTATAATTAAGGTTATTCTTAACTTATAAAAGTTACTTAGTAAGAGTAGTAATATTCTTATTAAATATATACTATATAGTAGACTTATAAGTATATATATAATTAAATAATTTAAAGAAGACTTAACTATATTAATAGAAAGTATAATTATAAGTCTAGTATATATACTCTATTAAGTATATTAGGGCCTAACTAAGGTATATAGTAATTACAAAGTATTAACTAGCTTATATTAATACTATTAGTTCCATAATATACCCCCTTATTATATTAGTAAATAGTATAATTACCTTATTATAGAAAATATAAAATAAATATAAATAATAATTTTAAAAATAATTTAAAGCTCTTATTTATACCTCTAGAGTATAATACTAATTCCTTTAATACTAATATTATACTTTTATAGTATTATTTACTAAGTATTTTATTAACCTAGTAATAATAAATTATTATAACTTAATATAAAGTAAATATAAATAAAGACTTTTATTCTTACTTTATTAAACTATTTTATAATTTATTCTATTTAATTAGTAATTATAACTTTAGTATAATAATTAATATTAGATAATACTAATTTATATAAATCTTTATAAATTCTCTCTTTTTTCTCTTTAATTTATATTAATAATAACTATACATATTAAATAATTTTATAACTTATATTAATACTATAATAACTAATTCTTAATATAATATTAATTTCTTTTAAAAGTTCTTACTCCTAAAAAAGTAAGTTCACTATATTATTAACTTTTATAATAAATATTATAAGTATTTATAAGAAAAATACTAACCTTTATAAATTCTACTTATATTACCTATTATTATACTTATAGTGATTCTTTATACTAAGAAATAATTACTAATTCTAATATAAATATATTTCTTAAGCTTTTTAAAAACTATTTAAAAAAGCCTTATATTTATTCTATACTAGCTTAAAATAAAAGTATTAATTAATAATAATTAAATAATATTTATATTATTTTAATTTCTTTTAATTATATTCTAATTTTTAAAAATAGTATATTATTTTAGTAAACTACTATACTAACTTTAGAATTCTTAATACTTACTCTAATAATTTTTATACTCTTTACTTTAACTCTAATATAAAAATATTATAATCTATTAAAGTATAACTAGTAAGAAAGCCCTATAGGAATACTAAATAACTAGAATAATACTTTATATATAGAATTATAGGAATATTTAGAACTTACCTAGTATAAAGAAACTATAGAATTATTATAGCATGGCTACTTAAGTGCGGCTGTATTCAGAGCTCTTGTTCTGAATATCCTGTTCCTTTTGTGCGCATGGCGCAATGGGGGCGCGTGTGAAGGGTAGCCGCACCCTTGAGCCCCGCAGGGGCCCGTTTACACACCATTACACTACATTCAGAACAACCCACGGGTCACATATTCAAATCCCACTCTACACAGGTATTACGGCTTAATATGGGCTCACAGGGCCACTATAGCATGTTAACCTATACAGGGCCCTGGGGGCGCGGGACTTAGGTTTCGCACACCAGCACCCAGCATCCCTACTAGAGTGTAAGTCGCGCAGACGCAACTACTAGTGAACGGGGGGGTGATATCACGGCGTGGCTACTTAAGTGCGGCTGCATTCAGAGCTCTCGTTCTGAATATCCTGTTCCTTTTGTGCACACATGCCGCAATGGGGGCGCGTGTGAAGGGTAGCCATACCCTTGAGCCCTACAGGGGCCTATTTACGCGCTATTATATTCCTTATAAGTATAGTAGAGTAGCTATTTAGCTCTTTTCCTATTAAATCTTATATAGTTTATAATTAAAGATTTTATTACTTTATATTATATTAATTTAAGGTTATATATTATAAGTATTACTTAGTAGGCTTTAATAATAGCTTTATATAAATTAAGAGCTTTTTATTACTCCTAGAATATATATTAAATACTATAAATAACTAACTAAGTATTAAAGGGAGAGAATAATAATAAAGTAAGTTTTAAAAGTTTTAATAAATTTAAGTAGTTATAAATAGCTACTAATAATATTAATTAAACTATTAATTATTAAATTTTAAATAATATTAATAATAATAGAGAGATTAGTATTATTATTTATTATTATTAATATATATATTAATAGAGAGTGTATATAATATAGTTGTGCTTATGTGAGCCCCTTTTATAGATCTCACGCGGTAGTGAAGGGCGGCAGAAACTGCCCGCTAATTTGATAAAAGTAGTTATATAATCCCACTAAATAGCTAGGCTCCGGGCTTTACTCTATATAGTAGCTAGTTTATAGGTATTATTATAATAAGTTATATAAGTTATTTATATTATTAGTAAAATACTTAGTTTTATTTATACCTAAGAGGAATAAAAAGAAATAATTCTTTATTAATTATTAGAAATTTAATTATAATATTATTAAGAATTATTATTAATTACTTTTATTTTTAGGATTATAGGACTTTTTATTTAAAGTCTAATAATTTATAATCTTTAATTTAAAAGGAGCTTATAATTTCATTTATATATTTAAGAGAAATAAATAGAAAATAAGTTTCTAAATATAATAAAAATACTTTAAAATATTTATAATACCTTTTAAATTTATAAATATACTTATAATATTCTAATAAATAATTAATATTACTTTATAATAATACTTTAATAATTATATAATAATATACTTAAATAATATCTTTATTATCTCTAAAATACCTAAAAATATAAAAAGTATATATATTAAATTCCTTAAATACTTTAGAATACTTGATTATTAATTAAACTTAAGAAAGGTAATATATATAAATAAAAGGTTAAATACCTTAAATGTATAATTATCCTAAGAATTATATAAATAGTAAAAGGAAATTAATATTATTATAAAATAATTAATACTTATATATCTTGAGAATATATAAGTATTTATTAACCTTTATTAAGAATTTATTAAGAATTATATTAATATAAGTAAAAAGCTTTAGAACTTTACTAAAAAGAATTAAACTTTTAATATAATAATAAGATATTCATAGAAATCTAATAGAATTAAGTAATATACAAAAAAAGTATAATATTTTATATTCTAGACTCTAAAAGGGTTTTTAAATTAGAAACTAATATATTTAAGTTTACTTTTAAAGTATTAATTAAATAATAAAATAAAATAGAGAAACTTTAATTAACTATATTGCTTTTAAAGAAATCTAGTAATTCAGAACTTAATTCTAAAATTTATAATAAGAATCTATTAATAATTATTAAAGTATTTAAAGTATAGAGATTATAATTCTTAGAAATAAAAGGTTTAATTAAGCTTTATATAAATTATAAGAATTCATTTTAGTTTATAATTTAACGGGTATTAAATAAATAATAAATTATTAAATAGAATTCTTATTAAGATATAATTTTAAATTTATTTATTATAAAAGAATTAGGAATAAAAGAATTAATACTTTTGCTTAATAATTAAATTTTAATATACTAATATCAAAAGAAGTCTTAATTATTCTTAAAAATAAAGGAAAATAAACACCTTATATTTATAATTAGACTTTTAAGAATAATTTAAAAAAGGTAAAATTAGCCTAATTAAAGGAATACTTCCTAAAGTTATTAAGGAAATAAACTTTACTTTAGTATATAAACACTAAGGTATAATTAAAATATAAAAGTATATTTAATAATATTATAAGAACATAATTATATAATAAAAAGTAATTTTAGTAATTAAGAATTATAAAACTTATATAAAAAGTAAATTTAATTAATATTAACCTTAAGAACTTATTTAATTATTATTAGTACTTATAATATTTTAGGAATTAACTTTACTAGACTTTATTATTATATTCCTGAAATTTAAAGAATGAATAGTTAAAGTATAATTTAATATTATATTAATTATTATTAATTAGCTTCCTAATTATACTTATTCTATACTATATAAGATTAGGTATAATTAAAGAACTTATATATTTATTTTTTAAAACTTTAATTAATTAATATAAATTACTAAAGAGAATTATATTAAATAAAGGTAAATTATTTATATTTATATTCTTTAAATCTCTAATCTTATAATTAGAAGTTAAGTATAAATTATTAATAATACTCTACTTATAAATAAATAAGTAAATCAAAGACTTAATTAAATTATAAAAGCTTATTTTTACTATTATATTAACTTTTAATAAATTAATTAAGTTTTATTATTATTAATAATTTAATTTACTTATAATAACCAAATAGGAAAAAGTATAAAAGAATTATTATTCTACTTCAATTATAAATTTAACTTAATTACTTATAGAGAATATAAAGTAAACTTAATAATACTTAAGGTAATATTAAATATTAATAAATTTAAGGAAATTTAAAGTAAACTATTAAAAGGACTGAAATTTATATAGTAATATATATAGAAATATACTAATAAAACTATAATTAAGATATTAACTCTAGAGGGGAGAAATAATATTTATTCTATTTAATAAAATATTAAAACTAAGTAATTAAATAATAAATTAAATTATAAAAAACTTATACTATTTAGAATTATTAAGAAGAAATTACTAGTTAATTATAAACTCTTATTATTAAATATAATAAAGTATTATTTAATCTTTTATATTTTATTACTAAAAGAAGTAATATATAATATAGAAATATAAAACTATATTAAAGTTAAACTAGAATAAGAATATAAATTAGAATAAATTATTAATAATACTTAAGAGTATAAGTTTTTTATAATTTAATTTATTATTTAATTACTTAGTTTTAATATTTTAT
>JAXISO010000779.1:0-11785 GCA_036785465.1 Colletotrichum agaves | reverse complement strand
ATAAAAAGAGACTAAAAATATTCTAAAGAATAATTATAAAATTAATTACTAAAGAGTTATAAAAGTATAATTTTAAAGTAAATTTAAATTTATATTATATATAAATTTAAAATAATTCTCTTATTACTAGGACTAATATTTAATTATTAATTTATAAGGGATAATTACCCTTAGTATATTAGTCTATACTCTTATTCTATTCTTAGGACTACTTATTAAATATTAGTTCTTCTTTATTATTATATAACCTATATTATAATTCTTCTATACTAGGTAAGTCCTGAATATTCCTGCGGTTCTGTATATAAAGTATTATCCTAGCTACCTAGTGTTCTTATGGGGGCTTCCTTACTAGTTGTGCTTTATGGGTTGTAATATTCTATATATAAAGTATTATCCTAGTTACCTAGTATCCTTGTGGGGGCTTCCTTGCTAGTTGTGCCTTATAGGTTATAATAAAATAATTTTAAAGATAAACTTATACTTCTTTCTTAGTTTTAGGAGTTTATTAAAAGTAGGCTTAAGTAAAGGAATAATTATTATAAGTATAATATTATTATATAGGAGTTAATAATTTAATATATATTAATTATTTATATACTTAAGGGAGTATAATAGACTATAGTTTATATAGTATGTATAGTTATTATTAGGACTTATATTTTATTAAATCCCTTATTTATAAAGCTTTAAAAAAATACTAGGTTATTTATAAGACTTATATAAAGTATTATATTATAAAGTTAAAGTATAATAAGTCCCTTAGATTCTTTTAAATAACTATAAGTACTTTTATAAGTCTTAATTAGAATTCTTCTAGTTCTTATTTATAGGAAGTCTTATAATAATATTACTCTTAAGATTATAAATTAATAAGAGTTATTAAAAATATAAATTATTACTCCTAAGTCTAGAATTATAGAATTTATAAGTATATAATACTTCTAAGTTATAAATATTATTTTTATTTAATTCTTTAACTTTTTATATAATAAACTAAATTAAGTAAAGGTTATTATAATTTTTTAAATATACTTTATATAATTAGAGTTATTCTTTATATAATACTTAAATATTACTTGAATTTTATAATTAGGCTCTTAGGCTTTTGAGTAAGGAGCTTTCTTAATATAATAGTACTTTAGAAATAAATAAGATATTTAATAAACTTCATAAGTAGTTTTATTATTTATAGGAGAGTTTAAAATTAATTCTTCTTACTTTTAGTAATTATTAATAAGAGTTTTTATTTAATTCTAATTTTTCTCTATTTAAAGTATTAGAAATAAGGTCTTAGTACTTAGTTATATTAATTAGCCCCTGATAAACTTATAAGACTAGCCTAAAGGCTTTATTAATTATTTTACATTTTTCTTAAGTATTATTATAAATAAAAAGAAACTATTAGAAGTTAATAATTATTATACTTGTAATAAATTTATTTACCTTTCCTAATATAATATATAAATACTTATAACTTTATATAACTCTAGTTTAAAGCCCTATAAAATTCTAAAAATTATAAATTTATAAATTGTATATTAGATACTTTATTTATAAAAGTCTTATAGAAAGTATTTTCCTAGTAGGAAATCTAGATTTCTAGATCTCTTTTATTATTAAGATATTTTTAATAAAAGTATATTAATATAAATTAATATTCTATAATTATTTAAGCTTTTTTCGCCTATAAATTATAATTTAATATATTACTTAAATTTATAAAATTAAGTATTAAAGCTCTTTTTAACGTAATAATAATAAGTTTTAAATTTAAGGCTTATACTTTTATAAATATAATTCTAAATAATATAAATACTCTTTATAATATTACTCTATATAATAGCTTAAAAAAGTATATTTAAACCTTCTTTCCTTATAGAATTCTTAATTTAGAATTAATATATTTATTATAAATTATATATAAAGTTAATTATTTACTTTATTAAATATAGAATTAATTTTATCTCCTAAGGGAATTACTAAGGCTATTAAGGAACCCTATATATATACTTAAGAATAATTAAATAACTTTAAAAGCTCTAGCTTCCTTATAAACTTAATATATTAAGGGTTTAAGATTATAGAGCTTATATTATTATTATAATTAATTATTTCCTAGACCTTATAATTATATATAAGTAACTTAATACTCTTAATTTAGAGTACTTAATTCTTTAGGTTATTAAAGGGGGTCTTATTAATAGCTTAGGAAGTTAATAATATTATTATTAATATTAAGAGTATTATAATATTATTAAAAATTAAATAGAAAACTTTAAATAGTTAATACTTATAATACTTATTAAATTATTAATTATTAAAATTATTAATCTCTATATAATATTATTATTTTTATAATACTATATGAATTTTACGCGGAGATATAAGACTCGCGAGTCTCATAACTGCGGGTCGCGGACTAACTATTCTATGAACAAGCACCCACTGAATTTAACAACTATAGTGTATAAACCTATACAGGGCCCTGGGGGCGCAGGACTTAGGTACTGCATACTAGCACCTAGTATTCCTACTAGAGGAAGTATAATTTGCGCGGACGCAACTGCTGGTGAATGGGGGGGTGATGTCATCGTGTGGCTACTTAAGTGCAGCTGTATTTAGAACCCCGTCCTGAATGTCCTGTTTCTTTTGTGCGCATAGTGTAATGGGGCTGTGTATAAAGAGTAACTATACTCTTAAGCTCTATAGGTACCTTGTATTTATTATTATAAAGTAATGGAAACTACTAAAATATATATATAATATAAATAGTAAGTAAATTAATATATAAAATATAGAATTCTTAATTAAAATAAGTAATAATTTAATTGATTAATATTATTATACATAATATCTATAAAATCTTTTATAATATATACTAAGTTTATTAAATTCTTAAATAAAACTAATAAATAATAAAAGTAAGAGTTATACTTTTAGTATTAGAATTAATAATAATAAGCTTACTTTTAATAATAAAAGTTTCTAAAATACTTTCTTTAATAATAATAGCCTTTTCTTAATAGTTTTATATACTTTTATATACTTTATAATATTATTATTTTTCAATTTATAAAGGTAATTAATTTATCTCTTTATTATAGAACTTATAAATATTAAAGGTTAATATAAAGATATTAAGTCTATAATAAAATACTTTTTTATTATTATTATTCTTTTTAATTATAATCTTAAATATTAAATATTTCTTATTAATTATTAAAGTAATAAAAGTAACTTTATTTATTAAAGTAATTGAAGTAGAGTAATTAACTAAAGTTAGAATAACTTTATTAATTAAAATTAAGTTAATATAACAATAAATAAACCAATTAAAAACTTCATAAAAAACATAATAGTTCTTTTAAAATCTATTATAATTTTTAAATAATTTAAGAGATATTAGTAATTCATTATATCATTTTAAAAGAGTATATATTATTATAAATAATTTTTTAAAATATAAAATAAAGAACTATAAATATAATAAGAAATTATTAATTCAATTATAGCTTATATTAATTATATAACTTAATAAATATTTATTTTTATTATTATATAAATAAATATACTTATAATATAAACAAGTTATATATAATATATAATAATAATTATAAAAAATATATTTATATTATTATTAATAACTCCTAAAAAAGTATATTAAACTTAGGGGGTACTTATTTATAAAATAGTTAATCCATAACTATAGTTACGGGGCTTGCAAGTCTTATATTAGGGGCGAAAAGTTCGCACTGTCTCGTAGTGACAACAATACAATACAGAGATCACTGATTTCGACAACATCTCTCTCCTCCCATTTTCCTTCTTTTATTCTCCCCTTGTGTATAACTTTTTTCTTCTTTTTCCTTCTCGAAGTCCCTGCTACCTTGCCATCCTGCCGCCCTTCCTCGCACGTGGCCGCGCCCACTAAATCACCGAGCCCAGATCGGCGGCGCCGGTCAAGTCCCGCCAGTCTGGTCGGGAGGCAAAAGTGACTATGGCGAAAGTAGGTGTTGTCGTCGGATGTTTCAATCAAGACTCGGGGTAGTTTGGTTACTGGCATGTTTATCCGGTGCGATGGGTCTCACTACGAGGTCTGGTATGAGCACGCAAGTGATTGTATATGCCGTAATGATACCGAGTGGCGGTTCCGACTCCGACGGAGAGTACCCATCTGCTTCCCCTTGTCGAATGTCAAACATTAAATACGGCACCGGGAGACTGTAGACAATACATTGGGCGGCGCTCTACCTACTAGGCTTGACCACATTCCCGACTACGAATGCTGCAAGGTCGACGCCTTTGTGCTTGGGATGGACAAGAGACGGACCCATTAAGCTGTGTTCACTGCTCCCATTGAGGCCCAGGACAGACGCATTTCCCCATTCCTACCTGGGGGAAGAAGGAGGGGAGGGAGAAGAAGTAAAGCAAGCTAAACGGTTTTGATGAAATTAATACAAGAGAATGAGGAACACGTTGATTGCGACGATTGAGGTAATGGTCAGGCTATTGACTACCTTGCGACGCAATTGTAACGGCTACTGCAGCTGCACCGATGAACCTCACCTTATACATATTTTACATGGCAGTACTAAGGAAGTGTAGCTGCAACTGTGGAGTGGAAATGCTCTGGCCGGGCACTTTTACGGTGCTTTCCTCGGCCGCTCTTTTCGCTCACGCCGTCAGCCGTGCGGCTGCCGAGACCACACAGTATACTTAGCATCCATTCGCGATACGTACCATCTCTACAATTCACGCCAGATAAGCCAAAGATTCAGCCGCGGGCACGAACCACCTTTGACATTCTGAATAGGTACAGTAACAATAACTGTGCCTGAATCAAACCCCCCGCCCCCCGGGAAAGGGGGGGGCGGCAAACCAGTATCCTTCTTCACTTGGACCTCTCCACTAATTCGCCGCACATACCGCCGGGCCACCCAAATTCAGGCCGATCCCTCTCCCATTCCCGTCTCTCTTGCTACCTTAACTTGCCTTACCTTGACTACGGATACTCGTTACCTTAATTCTCTGCCTTTCTCCGTCTTGTAGGTGAATAGACAGCTCATTTTGACAAACAGGCCCTCTCTCTCAGCGCATCGTATAGTCAATCAGACCTGGGGGCCCTTACAGTGCCGCTCAACCCCCCTAAGCAGGTTCCGTTCACACACTACAACTATTACCACCTTACCTCAGTAGGTAGGTAGGAGGTACCCTACCATTACCTCAGAGGAGCCGGCCGACCTCCCCGTCTCTTTTCTTCCCTTGGCTGGGGCCCTGCGGCGGCCGGACTGTGGATTGCCTTCTCTTTCACTCCCACCAACTCACTCCCTCTTCTCTCTCCCGCAACTTTCCCCAATTCCCAAACATCACGACCAAACGTTACCCGGGTCCCTGTCCGCCACCATTTCCCACTGAGTTTCTATTCCTGCACTCAACTTGCGGTCATCGCCCATACGCTTTAACCGAGATTTCGCACCGCTCATCCTAGACGAATCTTAGATTTGTGTCCTCGACACTCCAGACGTCCAAGAAGCTATTAGCAGTATCGTTGCCGCCGGCCTTGCACCCGTTTGTCCTCGAAGCAATATCCAGCCAATCCGTTTCCACGAGCATCGCTCTCCAAACCCCGATTCTCTACGCCGATCTCATCGTCGACCGACTCCCAATGTTCAGCCATGTTTGAGCCGCGAACGTCCGGCACCATCGACAACCTGGTTTCCTCGTGTGGCTATACCAATACCGAATAAAAGCGAACCCACCAGTGACCTTATGCTGGACTTTCCTAGGCCTCACTCCCTCTTTGCCTTGGCTGTGCCTTCGTCAAGCACAGTAGCAGGAATATGGATCCGCCTCATCTGACCGAATTCGCTTCCGAGCGCTACTTCAATAAGCTTGATCAACTCAATCAATCCCGTGATCCTCAGCTCCCTTCGACACAGCTGCATTCTTCTTGCTTGATACCCTCCCAGTCCCCATCCACCTTTATCCTTCCGCTTCGCACGTCGAAAGCAAACGAGCCTGAGCTGGACGCCATTCGGCCCTCAGAACCCAAGCGACAAGAGAAGGCCCGTCGTTTCGGCTTAAGAACGAAGAGTTCTCTATTCCACTCTAAACCGACAACTACACATACCGAACTCAGAGAGCAGCCTGCAGGCTCCTCGAAATCAAAAGCGGCGTTCGTCATGTCCAATCCACTCTGGTCAAAATCTGCAGATCTTTATAGTCTTACTAACAAAATGCTAGCGTTTCCTTCGATCAATTATTCCTTGCACTACCCACCGAACTTCAGATTCAAATCATCTCATCATTACCCCTTACCGACGTCTTGAACCTACGCCGAGTCTCGAAAGCGTGGCACACCCTGATCACTTTGAATGAGGCGCCCATCGTTCGCTATCATCTCGATCATCACATTCCAGTATATGCTCTACGACTCTACCCATCCACGGATCCCACGACAGCAAATTTCCACCACCTATGCGGGATATGGCATCGCTTACATGTGGCAGCGAAGCTGTCATTTCTCATGTGCGAATGGATCACAAAAGAAATCTTCCTGAGAACGACTGAGGCCCAGCGTCAAGAATTTGCCCCCCAGCGAGAGCGAATGCGGCGCCGCCTCATCCCACTACTGTTTACCGTCTTCCACTTTTTCGAGACGTATAGGAAACTACACTTGCAACATATTTTGGTCAACGACGGACACGGCTTGTCACACGAGCCTTACACCCTAAACCCGATCGAGGTCAAAATAATGAATATGTACGACGATCAGACGTTACTACGCGTCCATCAAGTCTTCCCGCTCATCATCTCTTCGTTCTGCCGAAGGTTGCGTCCGCCATCGTACGCCGGGCGCGTGGAGCGATCATTAAGAGGCTATTTGAAAGAGAAACCCCCAGACGAAATGCACGTTGCCGTTTTATGTATTGGTGGCTTGCGGCAAGTCGAAAGGCTATGGGAGATCAAAGGCTACAACAGCAGGCGTGGAGCGGTAGACGATTGGTACAACGAGTTCGCCAAGGACCCAGTTGAACAAGTCGGGCCCAAACAAAGACGAGGCTTGATGGGTCTGGGCTGGAAGAAATCATCCTTATCAGTTAAGGATTCGCCCAAGTTCACAGTGCAAGGGTTAGCACGACACACATCCCAAACATCACTCAATGACACAGTCGATCATTCCAACAACTTGATATTCAATACAAGCTTGGCGGCAGGCATGCCCATGGGCCCCTTGGGACGCGACCACGCTCGCCACATACTCAGCGATCTACCCAGCTTGCAGCAGATTTGGCTAACAACAGCCGAGGCTCTCATTATGGAAAGGGGTATTGTGGAGCGTACGCAGGATATCAAGCGCAATGCTCAGGTTATGTTGGAACTGATTCGCGACGACGGTATAGAGGAAGAAGACGAGTGGTGGTATGGGCGGAATACACCTGAATCAGTGTGCCCCCCACTCGAGGCTATAGAGGAGGATCCTTTTGAAGGCGGTTAAGAGAACGACGACACATGTTCAGCATTTACTGGCGTTCAGGGTGGCCAGAGGGGATGGCTAATGGAGCTCAAAGAGCAGGAAAATGCTCTCTTTTCCCTTAATCTAGATGTCAATTCAATTTCCTTTGTTGGGGTCTAGCATAGAGAGGAGTGCAAGTACTTGGTTAGAGATACCGGCATCACACTGTCTTGATGTTTTATGTGTTGTATTAGAACCCGATAAACCTAGTATCTGTCTTCCTTGGCAAGACGTCACAACATCCTTTTCGTAAAAACCGCGCCTACATTCTCCCGGTCCCCATTGCATGAGAACATCGTGAGAAAAGAAGAGTAGGTCATCGAAATCGTGACACATTACAGTCATTACGCCCGTTGTTTGGGCGGTGATAATGGGTGGGATACTTCGATAAAAAATTATATCTCGGGTATCGAGAAACGGCACTCACTTGCGCCTCTACTGCCGCCTCATTGTATGATACATGCGTTCGGCTGTCATGGAGCCATTGAATGAATGCCCCAAACTGGAAGCTGAGTCGTAAGACGGACTCATAGCCGAGGATGGCCGCTGCATGGAGTCGTCTGCCATGCCGTACGATGGTTGGTTCAAGGAAGGAAGCCCGCCTTGGCTTGCAGAGTTCAGGCCTGCCATGTCTAGGAATGCCGGGTCCGAATAATCCTGATAGGACATACTCGAGGAAGCCGTATGCTTTGCCGAGCGCTGAAACGCTGGCGGCTGATTTCCCACCGAACGCGTTGCAGAATTACGGTAGTTGCTGTTGGACGACGCTGACATAGTTACTTGCGTGCTAAACGATGACTGGTGGGATAGAAGGTCACGGTATGCTCCCTGGCTGCTAGAGCCATCAAACGCATTCGCATCGTGCCCCGCCGCGGACGCTATTCTGCCACCGCTGGAGTTTCTCATGTGATGATGATTTCCATGGTCATGATTTTGAGAATGACCTTGCTGGCTGGGGCCCTGTTGCAGCTGCTGTGACTGCTGCTGTCGCTGGTGAACTTGTGGCTGGTGGCGATGACTATTCTGCATTTGTTGTTGGTGCTGTTGCGGCGTTTGCTGAGGCTGCTGTTGTTGCTGTCGCTGTGCTTGTTGTCCGTAGAGACCTTCAGGGGATCGCGCCTGATTATATTTTCCCTGTGATGACCCTCCGGCGAAGTTCATAGGATATGAAGCAGTCGTAGTTGGCTTGCTGGGCTGAGGCTGACTGCCTTCACTATTTTGGCCGAAGTCAGACTGTGGACCAGACACAGCGTGCTGTGAGTTAACATTGCTTTGTTGCGGGGACCGATTGACGGATCTGGCCATCCGATTCCCGGTACTCTGTATAACGCCAGTGTTGTCGGTACTGATAAGATCTGCGCTGTAATCCTCCACCATCGTCGGCGGTTGCTGTGATGGCTTTGACACAGCTAAAATAGGCGGAGCTTGATTATCACTGGCATGCTGATCGGTCTGACTGCCTGACGCGGATTGCTGCGGGGTGTCCTTCGGGGCCTTTCGTCTCTTAGCTGGCTGCTTCGTCGTGCCATTGCTGGCCATGGTATAACCAGTCTTAGCAGTTGCCTGAGATGCAGGTTGATCCCCAGAACTGAGATCAACTACATTCTCGGGAGGTACGTGGGAAACATCCTCGCCCGCCATTTTCGTGACAGGACCCGTGCGCTTTCGTTTCGTCCCCTTAGAGGCTACGGTAGGGATAGACTTGGCCGCAGTGGACGTGAGTTCTTGCTGGGAAGCATGGGTTGGCGTTGGGAGCAAGGGGTTTCTATGCAGACTTTGCTGCAGGTGAACGGGTTTAGCTGGAATGACTGTGACTCCTTGAACATGCATAGAACCGGATTCCATAGCTCCAGAGCTCGTACTTGCTCCTTGCTGTTCCGACTTTGGACCAGCTGGTACTTCTTGTGATTCGTTTTCGATCGCTTGCGTAAATGCTCTTGATCCTTTCGGTCGGTTCTTGGACCCCTTTGGACGACCTGGACCCGGATTACGTTTCTTCGGCACCGGCGTTCCATCCTCGGCAGTCCCCGTGGCTGTAGCAGAGTCCGCGGCATCCACTGGTTTCTGCGCAGTGTCTGGTAACGACGTGACGTTCTTGGGCCGGTTTTTGGAGCCTTTAGGTCTCCCTCGCCGCTTCGGAGTTGGCGTTGCAACGGAAGGATGAGAGACACTACGTCTTGCCTCACCATCTGGAGCACTCGCTCCAGGGATTGGGCGTTTGTTTCCAAGTGTAGTAGTGATATCCTGTCCTGTAGTATCTCGGCTGACCTCTGTCACCTCCTCATCATCATCAATGTGATTGGTTTCATCAACGTCTACCCAGCTGTCGTCAATGGTACTGTCTTGAACCGTCCCATCAGCCACACGACAACTTTCAGGTGCTTGGACTGAGCAGGCCACAAGGGCAAGACGGTTTTTGAAAGACTTTTCCTTCCTTACTTTGGCGTTCTTACTGCCTCGTGGACGACCTCGGGGGCGCTTCTCTAATGTCGGCCGTCCGCTCAATCCTGGCACCTGTCCCAGGGCTGGGAAGATTTCTGCAAGCCAACCCACGAAGAGCGAACCCGGCCCGTTGGATTCGGCGCTGTCCGGAAAAGGCCTGTCAGTCGGTAATTCTGCACCGCATATGCCTCCGAAGAAGGCCAAGGCCTTGCAAAGCTGGTCTACTACGAGGGCAGGGTGCAAGCTACGTAAAAGCGTCAACAATCGAGCCTGTTCGATCTTGGTCTCAGCGGCGGTGAGAGGTGAAGTTCGATGGCGGGGTGTTGAAGGCTGTGTTGAGCCCGAGGTAGCCTGCTCAGCTGGTCGATGAATGTATTTGCTTCGTTTAATAGGCACGTATCGGTCCGTCTGGGCCATCTTCGCAGCAAGTTGTGTGCCTTCGCTCGTCCTCTTGGCTGCAGCATCTCGTTCCTGAGTCTCATTTGTGGTGGTTAGATCGATATGCATAACGCCAAAGTTTCCTTTCCTAACATCGGTCTTGCCCTTCAATTTGCTCGGGACCGGATTACGGACGCGTCCATCTCTATAAAGCCCTGGAATATCATCTTGCACGGGAGGGCCAGTATGTTGCAATATTCCGAAGCCACGAGTGTCCCCTGCACTCCTTAGTTAGCGACGGCTCTCGCATTCATAAACGGTCCCAAGCCTTGGCCAGCAGAGGCAAAAAACAGTAAGGGAAAAGGAGCAGACGAACCGCTTTGGCCCGCAGAGGCCGGTGCTGGAGATTGCGAAGAGAAACCACCCAAGGTAGTACCATCATGAGAGTTGGTTGTCGCCAGTTCCACGCACTGGAACGATGCTGGTCAAGCCCTAGTCAGTCGATCCGCGGAGTGACATACACGAGAGGGCGGAGGCGAGCGAACCTGCGGTTGTAGCCATTGCTGCGAACGAGTGCTGCGTCGCAGACTGAGGCTCATCCCAGAACACAAGTGCGGCTGTGGCCGTGGCCTAGCCCTAGATGTGGTTATAGAGACGGTTGTGGCAATAGCCGCAGTAGATGGCCTGGCGTCATACGCAAAGAAAATGGCAAGTCACCGCTCGGGCCGAACTGTGATACGCGTTCGTGCGACCGTGATAGACATTCGTGTTATTGATGGAATCGGAAAGCATCACGCAGCCCAGCAGGTATTAGATGGAGGTCGTATGGAGTTTTGCCGAATCAGCTCTTCCATGTATTCTGCAAAAGGCACGGGATCATCATCGTACGTTGTCGGAGGAAGGAACTAAAATCGTCTCGCTATTATCGTAGGTCGAGCCGCTGTTGACGACTGGAAGTCTTTTGAAGGCGGCCCAGATGATCGGCTGCGCCAGCAAAGCCCAAAGTCGAAAGCCAAGTCGTCGGCCAGCCTCGAACGCAGGAGAGATAGAAAGCGACGAGCAGCGGTGAATGGCAGGCGGCGGTCGACACGAAGCTGGAAGGTTAGGTAAGAAGCATTCTTGAGTCCTAGACTCTTTCCGGGCGGGGTTTTCATCCTTTAGGTACGGAGTACCTAGATGCTGTTAGGACCCAGCGATCAAGTTCCACAGAGGTAGGCGGGCGACAGCTCAACCCAACCCTGCGACCAAGGTGTCGAATACGAAGCTGCGAAGCGGGCCCCCATTTTAGCCCCCCGCGCGCGCAGTATTTATGCCATAGAAGTTAAATAACAAATACATATATATATATATATATATATATATATATATATATATATATATATAATATTTAAATAAGTAAAAGTCTTAAATACTACGAACTATTAATTACTATAAACTATTTAAATT
>JAXISO010000778.1:0-11828 GCA_036785465.1 Colletotrichum agaves | reverse complement strand
TAGTATAAGAAAATAAAAAAGTTTATTCTTAGTAAATAAGTTAATTAGATCTCTTAAAGGCTTATAGGTTCCTCTTAGTACTCTAGGTAGACTATTATACTTACCTTTTTATAAGTTATTTATTAGGCCCTAATATTATAAATTATTTAGTTATTCTTCATTTAAGGCTTATTAAAGTATAGGAGGGAATAGAGGCCTTTAATTATATAAATATAGACTTTCTATATATACCTATTAATCTCTAGGGTTAAAATAATAATTCCCTAAGTATTACTAGGTAATAACTTAGTAGTATACTTCTTTATTTTCTTTTTTCTTCTATTAATAAGTAATAAATAAAGTCTCTTTATAAGAGAGGTATTAATAATAATATATATATTATAATTAGTATTAATTAGTATATAAATAATATAGTCTTTATTAATTCTTATTTAAATAGTAATTAATTACTAATTACGTTTTTATTTTTACTTTTATTATTCTCTTTATTCTTAGACTTCTATCTAAGTTAGCCCTAGTACTTAACTTTATATTAGAGTTGAGTTACTTTTTTCCTAACTCCTTATTACTTAAGAGATTATTATTACTCCCTAGGTTCTTATTTATATTATTTATAAATAATTTAAGTTTTAAAATTCTTATAAGGGTATTCTTCTTTTAATTTAAATAGTTCTACTAAATATAATCTACTTTATTATAATTATAATACTTATAGGGGTCTCTCTAATACTTTAAGTTATTATTAATAAAAGAGAGGGACTATATAAAGCCTTAGTAATAATACTACTTAGTTATAAAGTTAATTATTATAATATTCCTATTAATATCATAATTAGTAGTTTTATAGTAGGGTACTAAGTAATAATTAGTTAGTCCCTTTATATATTTAAATTTCTATATAATATTCTAAACCTTTATAAACTATTTATTATATTTTATAGGGAGTTTTTCAGTAATTAGGAACTCCTTTAAGTGGGGTACTAAAGTAGTTCTTAAGAGGGAGATTTAAATTATATTTAGCTAATTATACTTATTAATTTCTATTAAGGTCTTTTTAAAATAGGGAAAAAAGGTAATAAGTCTCTTATATTTTTTTATTAAAGCCCTTATAATTAAATTACTACTTAGGACTAGTTATTTAAATTTAAGTATATTTAATTTAAATATATTATAAATATATTTAAATTATAAGTATTATTTAAACCCCTTATTATATAAAAGATTTTAATTACTTATTAGGAATTAGTATTTAAATAAGTATTAGTTAAGTATTAAAGTTTAAAGTTGCTATTATGAAAGTACTTATTAATTTTAAGTTTAATTTTTATTTACTATACCTAAATTTAGTACTCCCTTTATTTACCTAAGAACTTTAATAGGAGGGGTAAGGACTTTTAATAGTAAGTAATTACTAGGGGGGAAGTAATATATTTAACTACTTATATAGTAGGAGTTATAATTAATATTAAGCCTAGAGTATTCTCTATTATAGGGAGAGTAATAAATATAAATACTTAGGGAGGTACTAAGTAGTTTACTAAAATAATAATATCCCTTCTTACTAACTTATTCATTAATTCTATAATTCTTTAATAGAGAGAATTAATAAAGTATTTTAATTACTACTAGAATAATTTTATTTATAAGAGGGCTTTTTATAGGGATCTAATAAGGGGTATTAATTCCCTCTATTATATTATTTATTATATTATTTAATAATTCTTATTTATTCTAGGAATTTAATTTATTAATTAAATAATTTATTAATAGGGAGCTATACTTAACCCTACTATTATTTATATAGTAAATAAGAACTAAATTCTAAATATATAAAGAGCTAGGCTTAGGTTTATTTAGCCTAAAAAGTATATAAAATATTATTTATTTAGAACTAAGGAGGGAAAATAGAAGTTTCCTATAATAAATAAAAAGTCTATATATAAGGGGCCTAGTAGGAGCCTACTAGAGGAGTACTAGGTGGGGACTAGGTAAGTAAGTATAGGTAAAGCCTAGGTTAATATTATTTAAGTATAGCTTATAATAATAAATTGAAGTTAATTAGAGTAATTTCTAAGAATTCTTTAGTACTCTTAAGTAGAATATAAATAAGGTAGTATTTATTAAGTTAATTCTTTAGTAATTTAAGGGGCTAGTTTATATTAATTATAACTTTATTAGGGCCCTAGTTAAGCTCTCTCTATAAGTTATAGTTTATTATTTATAATAAAGGGGGTATATTAATTAAGTTTATTTAGTAGTACTATGGGAACTAATTTTAATACTTAGTTAAATACTATAAAATATAGGTAATTAGAAATAAGGTAATTTTATATATAAATAATTAAAATATTAATTTTCTATTTCTAGAGAATAAAAGGAGAGCTTAGAATAGTATTATAAATAGTTAAATTAACTAGACTAGTATATTAGAGTATACTATATTAAGTAAATTCTAAGCTAAAGAGGAGAAGAAAACTCTACTATAAAGCGGGTATAAGATGCTAGCTTTATAGGCTAGGGCTTATAAGGCCCTACTTATATAATCATAGTTATATAACTTATAAGTTAGTACCCTAGGGATCTAGGAGACACCCTAGAGGGCCAGTGCTGTGATATTTATAAGAGTATAGTTCCTTTAGACTTTTTATTTTTAGAGGTAGTAGAATAAAGGGCTTACTCTTAAATATTTTTAAAAGTAGTTTTTTATAAAGGTTATTTTATAGAGTAGAATTCTTTAGCCTAGAAGAGTTAAAAGAAAATATATTAATTTTTAGGGCTCCCCTAATTTCCTTAGAATATTATTCTGATATATTAAGTATAGTAATTAAAGTAAGTTTTTAGTAGTTTATAATAAGTATATATTATTATTACTAAGGTTAATATTTTTAATTTCTATTTTATTAAGTATATATAAAGGAAATCTTTATAATTTTAGTTTATAATAAGTATACTTATAAGAGGGGTAAAAGAATTAGCTCTTCCTTATTTATATTAATTATATTTTATAAACTAGGAGTAGTTATAGTTATTATCCCTCTTATAAGTATATAAGCTCTTTTTTCCTTATTATAAACTAGGGATAATTATAGTCTCTATCTCTTTTATAAGCTTATTAATTTATTTCTCTTTATTTCTATAGCTAGTCTAATACTATAACCTTCCTAAACTCATAAACTTCTTATTATATAGTAATTAAAATAGAGTCTAAATTCCCTTAGTTAAACTTATTAGTTTAATTAAATTTATTTATTTATTATTTTATTATTCATTATTAATTATTATAATAAAGAAAGTAAATACTAACTCTACTTATTATTAAAGAAATAGGGAAAGGGAAAACCTTTTAAGTTTATAAATTCTAAAGTTATTATAACTAAGCTTTTAGAGTCTTAAGTATTCCCACCCTAAAATAATAACTATATAACTATTATACCTACTATTTCCTCTTATTTAAATTTATAATAAGGTTCCTAAATACCTAGTTACTATTCTCTATATCTCTAACCTTATACTTATAAAGTTAAAGATTTATTTAGTAATTAGAATCATATATTATGTATTTATATTAATAGTAAATCTATATATATATTATAGAAGGATATTTATTCCAAGTACTCCCCTTAAGAAATTCTTAAAAGGGAAGATTCCACCTCTAGGTACTATTAAGATAGAGTAAGGACTCTATAAGTATAAATAATAATAGAATTATACTTAGAAGGCCTTTATAATAAAGTAAAAAAAAGAGTAAAAAGTACTTAAATTACTAGAAACTAAATTATATGTATAAGTATATATTTATATATATAGGCTGATATAATTATAGCTCTATAAGTATATAGGTACCCTACTCTATTTTAATACTAGTTATTATAGCCTTAATTTATATTATTATAAATTAAGTAGTAAAGTTCTTTTAATTAGTATAGTAGGTAATTAAGGTTATTAATAGAGATATATTTTTATTTAGTTTCTAGAGATTTTAAAAAGTAGAGAATAAAAAAAAGAATTCTAATAACCTTTTATTTAATTTATTTAATAATAATTAAAGGGATTAAAATAAACTAGGTTTATAATTATTATAGAGTAATATATAGTATAGAGGGACCTAGAAAAGTATAATTTATTATTCTAAGAGAGTTAGAGTATAAGCTACTAAGACCTCCTTTATATAGGCTACTATAAAATAAGGAGTTAGTCTAAATAATAATTATAAACTATAGTATATATAATAGTATATTCCTTATAGTATGAGGTAAATAAGTAAAGTTATTATAATAGGTATATTAAGTAAATTTAAGTATAAAAGAAAACTACTAATATTAGAACATTTATTTATATTATTAAATTCTATTTAAATTTAGGGCCTTAGAGTAAATACTTTAGAAGTTATATAAGTAATTATATAACCTATATATAATTATATATAACTCTCTTTAACTATATATTACTTCTTTCTCTAAGGCCTCTCTTAATAAATAACTTTATTTTAATAAACTTACTTTAATTATTTTAAATATAATAAACTCTTTTATTTCTCTTAGAGTAACTAGATTTAATTAGTATAATAATTCTAATAATTAGTATTATAAAAAGAATTATAAAGCTTATTTAAAAGCTATATAGATAATTGAAAATAGTAATATAGCTTTAAAACCTTTAACTTTCCTATAAGCCTTATATATTAAATATTTAAGATTATACTATTTATACTATAAGTAATATTAATAACTTCCTAACTTTTATAACTATGTATAACTATTAATTTAATATATTTAGTTATTTAAATTATTAGGAAATATATATTAATACTTATATAAAGAATTAGAAATATAGTTCTATATATTAAAAGTATTATAATATTATAATATAGAAACTAAAATAAAGAAACTTAATATTTATAATACTTATTAAATTATTATATATTAAAGATTTATAATCTTAATATTATATTAATATTACTAAGAAATAATATAAATCCTTTACTTTTAATATAAAACTTATAAGTTTTATAATTATAACTATAAACTAAGTATTATATAAATAAATACCTCTTATATTTAATATATTATATAGTAGCTAGGTTATACTTAGGCTACCTTAATACTACTCTCCATAGGCTTACTAAGGTCTTTACCTTATGAACTTATACTTAATAATATAGCTTTTATTTCTTTAAATATTTAAAATAACTTAAAACCTATAGTAAGAAGTAACTTACTAGGATTCAAATATAGATATATTTATTTAAAGGCCTACTATAAGTTAACTTAAATAAACCTTATAGAAAAGAAAATACTTTATAATAATTAGTAGAGAGATTATTCTATTAGAGTTAAATTAATTTACTAATTATTATCTAATCTTTAATAGTATATAGAAACTAAATTTATTTACTCTTTTACTTAAGTTATAATTAACTACTTAGCTTTAGTTTAAACTATATTTTTTGATATAAGCTAATAATATATATTAAATTCTTACTAGTATATTTTTATCTTCTAATAAATCTTCTAGCTACTTATAAAAGAAGCAAGTTAGCTTTATTATTATAAGTATAATTAATATAATATATATCTTTCTTATTAAGGTAAATATTAACTTAATTATTATAAATTATAATAGTAAAAAGCTTAAACCTTTAGTATTTAAAATAAAAGTCTTAGAGTTTTTTCTAATAGTAAAACTATTATAAATACTCTAGTTAATTATTTACTTTATATAAAGGCTTTTATTAAAATAATAGTAATTATATTATATAATTTATTAATTTCTCCTAAGTATAAGTTCTAAGCTATTTTATAATTTTAAAGAAATAGAATATAATTATATATTAAATATATTAATAAAGTAGTACATAGGAGTATTTTCATAATACTAATATCCCTTATTAAAAAGTAGAGCTACCTATATAGTAATCTTACTAGCCTCCTACTATTAGGTCCTTCTTAAATAAAAACCACGCAGCAGATACTACAACAGCACCACCTACGAGCTGAATACCACTATACATAGCTATGACCTCATAACCACCGGCCCCAGCGCTCTGGACTATAAACACACTATGAGCCGCGATGTTACCAATAAAATTGTGGACACCCGCGGCAGCGGATTCTGTGAACACCCAGTAGTTGAGTCAAGCACCGGCAGCGAAAGCGTAAACAGAGAGAACCACTGCCAATAACGCCTTCAGCCCCAAACCATAGCAGGCACAGCGACAATGCCTATTATGGTGGCAACGACTAAGCAAACACCTTTCTGTTCATAGAAAGTGTGATGTTGTTGTGTCACATGAAGTAACCTACCAGCCGGAAAGTGGTATACTGGCCAACTCGGCCGGGCCATCTCAAGCGTTGTTCTGTGTTCAATGGTTCTCAGTGTTCCACAATCACAACCTTAATCCCACAATCCCCGCATTAACGCTCACGTTTGGGAGCGATGGGCGCGTCGCGCGACGCGCCGAGGTTGTTGTACTCCGGCGGGGCAAAATCAACGAGGGAACTTACGACGACGCTGGCTGCAACGGCCAGGATCGCCCGAGGCTTCTCTAGGTCGGCGGAGCACTCGCCGTACAGCGGAGGAGAGCCCTAGTGACGTGGGACAACGTCGAAGGCCAATGTCGCGCACGAATCGGTCTCCCAAGGTCTACTATCATCGTCACCGACTGTGAGATCGACGACGGCAAGCACCTTGCCACCGTACAGCCTTTGCAGTTGCACCGCACGTTGATATGAACGTAGCTCTGTTTCTGTCAAGACCGAACAACGCTCAACAGCCTCCACACAAGCATCGAGTAGCTGCCTCGGCAGTTGGTTGGCCGGAACATATAGGGAGAATGACGGAGAGGCTGCGACGGATGCGACAATGTCTAAAGCGTGCCGAGCCGGGCCGTCGAGGGCCTCGTAGTCGGGAAAATCGTCCGGCACGATACGCTGTGCGTGAATTCCATTGCGCAACTGGAATCGGAGGTGAATCAGGTCGCCCCTGCCACCCTTGCGGCCCAGTCGCGTGCGCACGTTGTCCAGGTATGGCAGGCCTCCATCCTTCAATCTGCAGATCTCATGACAGAGCGAATCGAGATGGTCTGGTGTAGTTTGCAGGTAGACAACGGTTTTGTCGTACTCGCCACCAGCGACGGTGAAGGTGAGACGAAAGCAGAGTGTCTCTCGCGACAAATAGGCGCTGCTGAACTTGACTGCCTGGTGTATGAATTCATGCTGCTGTTCGCCGAGGTTTTCGCGCACCACAAAAGCGTCAATTGGCGATACTCGCAAGACCATGCTGGATGGCGTGCCACGTTCGTTTGTGATCGATGTCCTAGATATCCACACACGACAAGTAGCAGACAGGAACCCGAAGACTTACGTGGTTAGTTATAGCGTTGCGCTTCGGTGCCGTTTGGATCTTGAGTCCTTCACAGGGCGCTGTGGACACGACGAGTTCCGGCGTGGCCGAGATCCATCGAGCTCGAGGTGCATTGGGGGCTCTTGGTCGAGTAGTAGAATAACCAGGGCCGCGGGTGACAGATCCAAGCTAGACGCTATAAACAGGTCATGGCTTGGATGGGTTCCGACGGGATCCCAGCCCTACTCGCGCAGAGAGTCAGGCACGCATTCAAGAGCAGGCGAACGACTAAAACACCAAGAATAGGTCAGTCAATTGATGTGAGCGTCTGCGAGTGGGACGGGCGGGCGGGCGAAAGTGAGAAACAAGGCACTGCCGTGGATGGGGATGGTGTTGGCACGGTGGGCAAAGCTAGAACGCGGAGGGAACGGAATACCTATGAAGGAGAGAGAGAGCCAGAGACGGAAAATCGGGGGCTGGGGGGTTGAGATACGTAGCGCTCAGCGATTTGTTATTCCGCGGGGCCAATCTCACCTTATGTAATCATCGGGCCCTTTTTAGAAGGTGCGAGAGCGGTGAGTGACCGCAGAAACAAAGTCATGCTATTAAGCCCTGCTGTTTGTCATGATTGGGCATGTTTTCCACACTTAGGTAAGACCCCACCCCACCCAACTAATATCCCACCTATCCCAATCACATATTTCGGACACGTTTTTCCTATAATAATATTAATATAACTTTTAGAAATATATTATAATACTATAATAATATTAAAAGTAAATTCTTTTAAAAATACTAATTAATTTAGTATACTAAAATATACTAAAACCCACTTTATTTCTATTTAGGAAACTATATTAAATAATATAAATAATAGCTAAGTAAGTTATAATTAGGGTATTCCCTATATAACTCTTTATAATTAATTATTAGGCTCCTAAATATATTAAAAAGCCTAAAAAAGTTACTAAAGACTCTCTTCTTATTTTAAGAGATCTCTTATTATATAAGTACTTACTTAGAATTCTCTTAGTATATTACTAACTTATTAATAATTTAAAAACGTTACTACTTATATTATAAAGGCTAATAATAACTCTTAACCTCTAAGAAAAAAATAACTAAATAACTTCTTATAATAAAACTTATTTATTTAGAGTATAAAAATAAAGAGTATTAATTTTAAATAAATTAAGGGAGTAATTATTAATATAATTAAAAAGTTCTTTAATATTATAAAAATACTTAAAGTTAAAAAGATCTTATACTCCCTAAAATAAAATATAAATAAAATAGAATTAATTAAGGGGATAATTAAAAATTATTTAATATTAAGTAACTCTTAATAGTAATTTATTATTATTTAATAATTAAATAATTATATATAAATTATTATACTTAAGTATATTTTAATTACTAGTAAAGCTTTATTATTATTTATAATCTTTATTAATCAGAGTATTTAATATTAATAATTCTTAAAGGAAATAAAGGAGTTTATTAATTAGAGGTTTATAAGCTTAATGAATAAGTAGACCTTAAATATAATTAAATTAAATTAATTAAAAATAGTATTTATTCTAAGTATAATAAAGAAGATTAAATAATTATATTTAAAGAGACTTCTTATAATTAATAATTATAGGAGTTATATATTTAATAATTTTATATAGGAATATTATTCCTAGAGTATTTAACTATATTATTTACTAATTTACTCTAATTATATTACTTAATTTCTTAATTTATTAATATTCTCCTTTTTTAAAATATACTTTATAATAGTTACTCTTAAGTATAAACTTAAGTTTAACTCTACTCTTATTAGAAAATAAAACTTCCTCTACTATTACTTCTAAATAGGATTTAAGGCTATTATAAAACTAAATATTAAAATAGAATAAAAAATAACTAAATTATAGCCTATAAATATAATTAAACCTCTATTAAGTCCCTTCCTCCTCTAACTAGTACCTACTAATATACCTTAAGTCCCTTCTTAAGTCCTAAACCTCCCTTAAATACTTAGAATACTATTATAATTTACTATTATAACTCTATATAAATCTATAGACCTTTAAAAATACTAAATAATATAAGAGCCCTTATAAAGTAAGGAGGAGTAGAATCTAGTCTCATAGTAGTTAATATTAAATAAAGCTAATAATACTCTTAATAATAATAGTCTTAAGGTATTATTACTATAATAATAAGTAAAGAGTCTCTAGGCCTAAATTAATTAACTAAAACCTTCAAAAAAGGTAAAAGTAAAAGTAAACCCTAATAAATAATTTATAAGAATTAAGGAAATTATAAAAGTTAAATAGTAGGTTAAAGTAAATTAAAAGACTAAGACTATATACCTAATTAAACTATATATTATTAATATAACTTAGAAGAAAGAGTAGAATACCTAATTTACTAGTTAGTACTCTAAATTTAGATTTTAAGTGTATTTTACTGTAAAAAGTTAATCCTATATTATTATAATATAATAATAAGTACAGGATTAGTTCCCAAAATACACAATTAGGATAAGTGGGATATTAGTTAAGTGGGGTAGGGTCTTACTATACTTTATAGTGTGCCCGCCCCCACTTTATTTAGTACTCGGGGCTTATTACCCACTAATTAGTTTATAGTATAATTATAAGTATTTAAGTAGGTAATACCTGGAACTTATTAAGGTTATAGGTAAATATTAGTAACTAATACTTTCTTATGCTATCCTATACTGTAGTTGCCCCTTAGGCCCCTAATTTTCCTTTTCATAGCTAGGCTATAATTAGTATAAGTAGTATATTAGTACTAGTATAGTGACCTAAGCCTAGGTGGACTTAATTCTATAGTATTTATACTATTAGTATATACTAAGTAAATAGTAGGACTTATAATAAATAAGTTAAATAATTAGAGCTAAATTAATATATATATAAGTAGGTTATATTCTCTAAGTTAAATTAGTTATAAATAGGTATTAAGTACTTATATTAACTTACTAAAAATTAAATTAATTTGTTTTAATTTCTTTTATATTAAGTATATTTACTCTTTAATATAGTTACTCTAGCCTAATAATATTAAAGTACTTAATTAATAATTCCTTTTAAAAGTATAATATTTATTAATTCTATTTAGAAATATTAATTTATTTTCTACTTATTTATTATTTCTATTATAAGCTATATTTAAATAATATTTACTTAGACTTTACTTATATTTATAAGTTAATTACTAAAGAGTTATAGAAATATAATTATAGGGTAAGCCTAAGCCTATACTATATATAAGTTTAGAATAAATATTCTTATTATTAATTCTAAGTAATTATATTAGTATAGGATTCACTATACTAGCTAGTTCTAATACTTTAGTAGTAGAGATAATAGGTCTACTATATATAAAGTGAAAGTAGGTTAAATTTAGGTAAGTTATTTAGAGAGGGAGGCTTTTGGAGGAAGGAGTAATATCCAGTTGAGGAGGGTCACGTGTAGTCACATATGGATCACGTGATTACCTGTGTGACCACCGGAGTATTTACTCTAAAGCCTCGGATCCATATAGAATCCAGTAGTATAGGTGAATATCCTAATACTGGTAGTTTTTTTCTTATACTAGGATTTACCTAATATGATCTTCTAAATATATAAATTAAATAGGTTTATAATAATTATAAATATACTCTAATAATATAAAATATACTCTCTTTACTCTCTACTCCTTATTTATTTAAGTAATTTATTCTTCTATATAGATTATAATCCTATTTATATTAATAAGGTAGTAGAGAGCTCTATTTATTAAGGCCTTTATAAAGGTATTAGTAGGGTTATTTTTACTATTAACCTAGTAAACTTTAGTAAGCTCTTATTATTTATATAATTAGTAGAGAGCTATAATATTAATTATTAATTACTTTTCTTTTATAGTACTAAGTTTAATAAGGTACTTATATAGTAAGTATAAATTAGTATATATTATAGTGGGTATAATATTAGGGATTTATAGTTTACTAGTAATTTTCTAGAGGGTTAATATAATAGTAAAAGCTAGGTTCGCACTAGTAACTATAGTATAGATTTTAGAGGCTAATATACTATGGGTAACTTACTTATACTTAGTTAAGCTATAGTAGATAATATTATTATTGATTATAAATAATATATTATGGATTTTCTTATTAACTAGGATAATAATATAATTAAGTTAGGAGGTTAGGTTCTAATTATTAGTAATTTATAAATATAAATAGTTTTATAGTAAGTAATAATAGTATAGTAAATATAAGGTTATACTTAAGATTATTCTTAAATTATAAAAGTTACTTATTAAGGGTAGTAATATCCTTATTAGAGGGGTCCTAATATTATATAATAGTTAATAAGTTAAAATAAGTCTTAGGTTAGTAAATTAAGGTAATATATATACTTTAGGCTTATTATTTAAAATATTACTACTTTTTAACTATGGATTTAATATTAATAAGT
>JAXISO010000777.1:0-11835 GCA_036785465.1 Colletotrichum agaves | reverse complement strand
CTCTTAGGAGATTAAGAATATAGATTTTACTATTAATAATAAGTAATTTATATAGTCCTATTCACTCTATTTTCTCTTAATATATATAAATAAGTAATCCTAAAAGTAAATATAAAATTAATAATATATTTAGGCTATTTTAAGTAAATAAAATATTTATAATTTATCTTAATACTCTTATTTTCCTTAGTTCTTCTATAGCCTTATTTAATACTATTACTTCTTATTAAAGTTCTAGAGATAGGGGTAAATTAGAGTTTATTCTTAAATATACTCTAAAAATAAGTAATATTAAAATAAGGCTATTTAGGCTAACTATATTATTAATTACTTTAACTACTATTTAAAGTATAATATCTTAGTATTTATTAAGTAAATCTTATTAAATAACTATATAGGCTCTATAGAGTATAATATAGTATTACTCTACTTTAGTTATAGAATTATAGACTTTAATAGGGACTTTAGAGATATTAATTAATAAAGCCTATAATCCCTACCTCTATTTAGAAAATATAGAATTTATATTAGTATTAGTAATAATAATATTATGAGGTCCAAGGTATATTAGGATCTAGTATTAATTTAAAGTATTTAATACTATTACTACTAGGAAATTATAGAGGAATTTTACTATATTAAAGGTTATTATAATATTAATAATATAAAGTACTAGTTTACCTTTAAGATATAATATATTAATAACTATATTATAATTAAAATTATAATTATTTTGAATTATAAATTTAAAGTAATTTAGAGTAATTATATTAAGCTAGTAATATTAATATACTTTTATAAGTTATTTTAGGGCCTTAAGTTTAATAGGATAGTCCACTTATTAGAGTACTTTATAGAACTAGTATACTAATAAATAACTAAATTATTAATATAATTATTATAATTTACCTTCTATAAAATTCTTCTAGGTGAGAGTTTTATTAATATTAAAAAGTAGCTATAAGTAGCCCTATTTATAAATAATAGGAACTTTAAAATTCCCTTAAATTAGGTAATTTATAAATTATTAAACTAAATACTTATATAATTTATATTTATAAGGTAAAATAAGAATAGGGTATCCATAGGAATAATATAGAACAATATATTTCTAAATAGTATATAAATTATTATAGTACCTATTAGTTTAATTAAGTTTCCTAGGCTAAACTTAATAATAACTCTAATAGCCCCTTTTTAGTTAATAATAGTATTAGGCTAGATTATTCACTTAAGTGCGAGGAACTACTTATACCCTATAGTTAAAAATCTAGCTGCTCCTATATCCGGGATAATACTATGGAATACCTCCTCTAAAAATCTCCCTATTAGGGTAAAAGTAGTTAAAAGATAATCTAGGTATTAATCTACTAAGTAGTGGCCTCCTTAGAGTATTAGAGTATATACCCCTATATAGAGGAATTAAGTATAGCTTATCCCTAAGGGACTAGTAAATTAAGAATAACTCTTTATTAAATTTATTAGGACTATAGAGAATTTAGAGAATCTAAGTAGGGTAATCCCAGTTATAAAGCTTCCTCTCTAACTATTATTACTAACTTATAAAGTATAAATAAATAATAATATAGTAACTTTCTCTCCTAGCTAAGTAAATAGTTTTAGTTATAATAGGAGCTAACTATAGGAGCCTTAGACTTCTTAGAGATAAACTAATAATTAATTTATTAACTTATAATATATAAAGTACTCACAAGGTTTATTCAGGTTTTAAATAATTATTTTAGCCCTATTTAGCTCTATTATTCCTAGCTTATTTACTATAAATAAGGAGAGTTTAATAGAGAATAAAAGTAAATATCTTAGATAAATATAAGGTTTTAATAGGTTTTAATAATTATAATACTCCCAGCTTATACTAATAGAAATAGAGAATTAGGAGATTAATTATATTATATTACTAGTAATTATATTAATTATAAGGAATCTCTCTCTCTAAGACTTATAATACCCCTTTTATAAGTATTAAAAAGTACTAAATTTATAATTTTATAAGAATAAATATCTCTCTCTATAATCTATTTATTTTATCTTATTAAGTTATAACTCCCTAACTAAGTTTAGTATTACTCTTAAGCTTTCTAGTAATACTTAAGTAAATATAATAATTAATAAAGATTAGGCTTATAATAAGGGATTAAAGAGATTCTCTTATTATATCTTTACTATTATTCTTCTTCTCTTCTCCTTAAGTATTACTATAATTAATAAGGAATTTAAGTAAGTTAATATTAAGTAATCTTAATATATAATAAATACAGGGGAACTTAATATTAAGCTATTATAATAGCCTCCTAATATTAATAGCTCTAGGTAGTATAATAAGCTAGGTATATAAACTAAAATTAATAGAACTAAGGAATTTAAATCCTATTATCTCTTCCTATTTAACCTTATTAATTTAAAGTATTCAGAGTAATATAACTCAGGGTATTTTACTATAAATTAGTATTAGTATTTTAAGGGTAATTACTTTATTAAATAGTACTCTATATATATGTCTATATATATAAAATAAATATATTTAATTATGGGATACTTAATAAGAGATTTAAATATAGTAGGGATCGTGGTGTTAAGCTAAATATATAGCCGAAAGTAGTTATGTAATCCCGCTAAATAACTGGGCTCCGGGCTTCGCTCCGCGCAGCAGCCGGTTTACGGGTGTTATTATAATAAATATAGAAAAAGGTAGTATATACTAAAATAAATAAAATAGAATCTTTAAGTACTTAGGAGATTATTAATTAGTATAAAGGTGCTTTAACTTAGGCTTATTAATATAAATAAAAGCAAATATATTAAATTTTATAATTAAAGTTATTTTTAATTAATAATAACTTAATAAATTATAGAGATTAATAGCTATTATATTATAGAAGCCTTAGGGAGCTAAACTTAAGTATAGGGTACTAAAGGCTAAGTTATTATAATAGGGCGGGCCCCTAAAGGGGGCTAATATAATAGTAGTTATAACTATTTATTTATAATATATAGTATAACCTATAAAAGGTATATAATAATAAGTCTAGTACTTATTAGTTTATTATACTTAAGTAGGGGATATATATTTACTAGTATATATAGGTATAGCCTAGGCCTATTATATATAGTATAGTCTATAATAGTTATAAATTATTAGAAATATATTATTATTATAAAAATATTATTTATTATATTCTTAATATTAAATTTATTTATTACTAATTATTTAAGTTATTATTACTTAGTTAAAAGGAGAATATTAAATAATTAATAAATATAAGTATTATAAGATTTAGTAATATTTAATTTTGAATTTATATACTAACTAGGTACTTAAGATATAATTAATACTTTATTAAAGAGAATAAATTATCTACTTTATAATAAAAATATTATTAATATTGAAAATACTTTTTTAAATAGTTTTGTATATAAATTTTAAATTAGAAAAGTATATAAAATATATTATATTTTATTGCTAAGGGATTACTAGGGGGGCAATTAAAATAATAATCCTAGTATTTTTCTTAAATACGAAATAAGGGAAGCCCAATTATAAAATATATTCTATTAATAATAATTCTGGGAAGAAATAAGTATTAAGTAATTAATTAATAATAATAATATACTTAAATATAATAATAATTTATTTATTTTGAATAGTTATATTCTTAAATAAAAAGTAATAAAGGCTTTTGATAATAAGCTCTTTATAAAGGGCTAAGTCTAAACTTATTTAATTTAAAGAGTATATAAAATACTATTTATTTAAAATTGAGGAGCAAAAAGAGAAGTTTCCTATAATAAAAAAAAAGTCTATATATATAGAGCCTAGTGGGGGCCTACTTAGAGAGTACTAAGTAGGGACTAGGTAAGTAAGTATAAGTAAAGCCTAGACTAATATTACTTAAGTATAGCCTATAATAATACACTTAGCTTTATTAATATAGGTTATATAGTGAATTTAGTCTTTTAAAAGTTAATATTTTATAATATTACTTTAATTTATTCTAATATTAAAACTAAGTATAAGAATATGTTATTAATTAAATTCTAATAAATACTTTATATAAATATTCTTTTTTTAACTTATAATAATATTATTATAATAAAAAAGAATAGAAAAATAGGTAATTATAAAAAGAAGAATATTAGTAAATTAGTTATAATAGTAGAAGAATATATAAATAAATAAAAAGATTAAAAAATAATATATATAGTAAAAAGATTAAAAAGTAATATATATAGTAAAAAGAGTAATTAAGATAATAAGGGCTTAAAATTATTTTTATAAGTCTAATTAGTAATTTAAATTAGCCTAGTAGAATATTATTATATTACTCTATAAATATATAAATAGGGGGTAAAACCTTAACTTTATACTATAGTATTCAAACCTAGAAATAAATAATTTCTTTATAAAGTAAAATACTTTATAGCCTTCCTAATAAAAGGTCCCTCTAGTAAGCTAGTAATACTTAGTAATTCCCTAGTATTATTAAAATAGTATATTATAATAAGTATTTACTAATTAGGGGGTAATATTCTAGTAATATTATATTCTAAGACTCTATAGAGGCTAGGCTATAATTAGTATAGATAGTTCAGCTTCGTATTAATTAAATTAGTGTCTCCTAAGGTAATAAGTACTTGCCTTAAAGGGGTTCGAATATAATAGCCTATATAAGGCTCACTAGTACTAATAAAAGAAAAGGCTTAAAGTTAAAAGAATAGTATTAATAGGGAATATAATAGAGGATTAATATAGACTAAAGAATAAGTAGAATTCACTACTAAGACTTTTAAATAATAACTTATTTATATTAATAACAGAGTAAACAGTATAAGTAATATTAATAATAACTTAAGCTTTATTATTATTATTAATATTTCAAGTTATAAACAAGTAACTAAAAGATATATCACTTAGGCAGGGCAAAGAAAAGAACACAGCCATTCCATTATTACTTTTAGTATTAGTAATACTCCGCAAGTGGTCGTGAGAAATAAGAAGTGGCTATGCAATAGCCAGAATCTATTGGGCCGTGCCTCGGCCTCCAATTTCGCATTCCAGATGCGGGGACAGTTTCATTCAGCCATAGTTTACTCATTCAGAGGCGCGGCCGCGGAGAGCAGTATTGGATAGAGCCGTATATATAATATCAGGTACATAGGCGTGGACAAGTATATTAAGCTCCTAAGCAGGGCAAGATATTGGGGGGTAGGTGGGGAACATAGCCCGGAGAAATGGAGGCACCGAGGTTGTGTTACCAAGCTCAATCCATTTTCACTGGGAACTTCCCTATTCCATGCTATTGGAAAAGCTTTCGTATCCACTACAGCTACTCATGATAAATCAGAGGCCAGGCTATAATTAAGTTACCGGCGATAGCCTCAAAGCTGGACTCGACCTGCCTACGCGAGATACAGAGGATGTAGCCGTTCCTAGAAGAAGGCCTACATCAATAAACAGGTGTCGGCAAACCTAACGCAAGGCCTAAATAGTGCCTTGGTATCTAATGGCCAAGAGCTCTGCCTAAGGGTTTCATAGAACCTCGGGTTGGTGGGAGGCAGCTGGTCTAATCAGTACAGACCAAGAATATAAGATCGGTAGGCTGGCCAGTAGTCATCTTCTGCCCAGTCTTTGAGACACTTCAGCGACAGGAGCACCTGGTACGCGCCGATGACTGTCTCTGTAGACCCAACTAGTATTTTGGAATACGCATTGGCCTGACTTGAAGTCGGGTCAAGCGTGGTCGCGACAAAGAACCACATGTGACCCTGGACAACCAACGCCGGCAAGAAGGTGATCTTCTGGGAGAAGAACTGTTTCCCGTACAGTAGACTCCGCCACTGCGCAGCATGCCAAGTGCCAAGCTGTGCTGTCGCTGTAGCCAATCCCTCGCCGTCACGCTTAGTTTCGACAGAGAATGCGATTGGGTGTCCAACCAGATTGCCCCAGTCTGTGTGGTTGATGGAAGTGGCTGGTCGTTCTCGTCGCTGTGCTGTAATAGCAGCCTTTTCCTCGGCGTTCGGCAGGAAGTGAACGCAGTAGTCGACCATCTTGGAAGGTGCATTCTTCGTCTTGAACATCGGTACAATGGATGCGGATGTGCTAGTAGTTGGACACGCCTTAGCAGGAGTAGTACATTGTATGGGGGGCTGTGGCTTACCAGTAACGGAAGTCGAGCATCCTTTGGCAGTCGTTGGGATTCCGAAAGACCCAATCGAGAATTGGGCGATGGACATCTTGGTTCCATGAGCACTCGCCCTCCTGTTCAATCGCACATTCGATCGCTCGGTCCACGGTCCGGTAAACGAAGTCATGGGGCGGGAATTTCCAGCCTTGGTCTTGGTTTTTGGGGCTTTCTTTCGTGAACCACCATTCTTTCGGCTCATACTCGGTGAACTGCGAATGATGTGCATTGTTAATGATTGGTGTCTAGGCGTCCTGGGCTATTCCACACAGCACACATACCTCTTCTCGAAAATGTGCTGGAAAGATGTGATCTTTGTCCTGTATTCTGGCGAGACGCTTTGTCAGGGCTTTCAACGCCTCAGGCACGCCACTTTTGTCGCGCGTGAAACTCTTCATAGCATATCCGGTGACATCCAAGCCGGCCGTCTTGATCTGTTTCGATGGCGAGGAAGTGCGCGAGACCGATGTCTGAGAACGTTTGGAGGGCGAGCTGGTGTCGCTTGCTGCGGGCGATCCAGCAGAGAACACGAATGGTGCGGAGATAGGAGCAGTTTGTATCAAAAGCCCGGTCCTATTTGAACGCGGTGTGCTGTCAGGGTCGAGATCGACTGCGTTTTCGAGCGGCCTCTTCGGAGGGGAGTCGGGGTTGTCGACCATGACGAAAGTTGGTGGCGGCGATGGGAGTTGGGAGTGGAGCGAGCCCTTGGACAGGTCATGTGCTGCTGTTCTCGAGAGGAATGGATCCGTTTGGTCTAGGGCAAATCCGTCGTCCTCGATTGAACTGATACTTTGACGTCGCTGTCTTTTAATGTGACGCAGGCCGACGTCCTGTTCTCCGTAGTATTGCGAGGTAGCAGATAGCCAGCTCAAAATGGATTCATGCGTCGATTGCATCGCCAAACAGATGGAGATGACTTCACCAATCCAGGTCCTTGGGTTGTAGGGTTTGAGAGTTGTTGGATGCGTCGGTCACGTCCGGTCGAATTGATTGTTTGTTTCCACATCTGCGATCGGCTGGGCTTGATGTTGCTGATAAGGTTGGTGCGGGGATGAATGGTTAGCCAGACAACCATCACGGCCCGACCAAGGTTCCGAGACAGCCGGGTAAGGTACGGCGACAACAAGCCCGGGATTTCAGTTTTCCCGCGATGTGTATCTTAGGCCATTCCAGGTAGCTTACTAAGATCCATAAAGAAATAGAGAGGTTACTAAGTATTAAGTAATAGTATAGCTAGTAGTTATAGTATAAATAATAATAGTTAGTATATAATTAAATAATATACTAATAATAGTATATATACTAAGAAAAAGAGAGTAATATAGAGCTAATATAAATATTTTATATTTAAGTATAAATATATATTTAAAATATTTAATTTATATAAATTACTTATAATAATATAAACTTAATATACTTTCTTAAATTCTAAAATTAAAATATTATAAAGTTTATATATTTTAAATAATATTTATAATTATTATTATTATAAATTTACTTTAAAGCTAAATATTAGACTTATAATTATAAAGAGCTAGGCTTAGGCTTATTTAGCCTAAAGAGTATATAAAATACTATTTATTTAGAACTAAGGAGAGAAAAGGGGAGTTTCCTATAATAAATAAAAAGTCTATATATAAGGGGCCTAGTAGGGGCCTACTAGAGAAGTACTAGGTAGGGACTAGATAAGTAAGTATAGGTAAAGCCTAGGCTAATATTATTTAAGTATAACTTATAATATTACTCCCCTCCCCCCCCCCTCCTATTCTAGGGGGGGTAATAATTAAGTTATTATTATTTAATATAATATTACTATACTTCTTCTTAAGTTACTCTAGGGCTATTATTTCTATTATTATAACTATTAGCTCCTATATTAAGTCTATATACCTAACTTACTTTATAAGGGCCTCCCTTTATTACTCTTTAATTACTTAGTAGGACCTTATTACTAGAATATTCTTAATCTCCTATTTAGTCTTATTATTATTATTTATAATAGGAAATAATTATATATTTATTATTATTTACTTAGGTAGGGGGTTATTAGAAGCCCTCTAAAGGAGGTGTATATAAAACTTTAAGTATATAGAGCCTAGTATATTAAGTTCTATTATAAAGGGAGATATTATTTATATTACCTTATACTTATAATATAATTAGGAGAACTTCTTACTTAATTATAGGGATTTATAGTTAATTATATTTAACTATACTTTATTACCTACCTAGTACTTCTTTACTAGTAACTACTTTTTATTAGTTTAATTCTTAGTTTTTTATTATATAAATATTATCTTTATATAAATAAACTCTATAATTAACTTAATTTAATTAATTAATTATTAGGCTATTACTTCCCTACTAGGGAGTACTTTAATAATCTCCTCTATTATTAAAGTTAAGTTGGTATAATATTTATACTTTATAAAAAAGAGTATTATTCTAATAGAATTATATTATTAGTTATAGAGTACTAATTAAATAATAAGTAATTAAGTCCCCTTAATTATTCTATAATTAATAAATAAAGGCTCTTAATATAGCCTAGATTTCCTAATTATACTACTTTATATTACTATTTATTTATAGGTAGTACTTAGTACTTAGTAATTAGGATATATTTATTAGTTAATAGAATTCCTTTTAAAAGTAATTTACTTAGTTTAACTCCCTATTATTAATAATAAATTATAATATTATATAGAAGTAGTAATAGTAAATAAGGAATTATTAAATATAAATTTTAATTTCTATAGTATTTATTTCCTCTAGAGTTAAGAATTTATTTAGGTAGTTTATAATAATTTATAAGTAATAATTCTTTCTCTCTTCTATAGGAGAAAGGTTAGTAATAAAGTCTATAGAGAAGTTTAAGTATAATTAATTAAGTACTAAGAGGCACTTTAGGAAACTCCTCTTAATTTATTTTTAAATATAGATCCCTCTATATATATTATAATTATTTATAAATTATTATATAATCTAGGATTATTCTAATTAATAGAATCTCCTATTTATAATTTCTAGGGTATTATTCCTCCCTAAGTAACTTATAGTAATAGAATTATAGGATTCCTATATTAGTTTTATTCTAAACTTATTTAAGGGGTAGTTTATATTATTATTACTAAGAACTTATAGTCTCCCCTAAAATACTTCTTTATTTAGCGTATTTATTCTATACTTTATAATTTATATTTTAAAGTAGAGGTTTAGTAGGAAATTATAATTCCCCTAGTAAATAGTTATATAAATTTATTAATACTAGGTATTCTCCCTTATAATATAATTCTAGAGTTTTTAAAAGTTAGGCCTATTATTAAAAACCTAGGTATTATTAACTTTTATATAGTCTACTTAGGGCTTATTAAGTTAGGTATTATTAGGAATAATTTAAATTATCTACCCTTATTATTAGTTATTATTCTAGTTTTTAGGAGTATTCTACTCCTAGTATAAGAGAGTATTAGGGACTATTACTTAAGTATTAAATTAGTATTTAAGGTAGAGATTATACTTAGTTAACTCTTTAGTTTACTAGTTCTACCTTTTTATGAGGTATTACTTCTTTATAAAGTACTTAAGTCTCTTATAATTTATAAGTACTTTAAATTTCTTAGTACTCTTTAATTCTATTTTTTATATTCTTAAATAGAATAATATTATTAAAAATTCCTTATTATAAATAGAGTAATTATACTTAATAAGGGAGAGGTATTATAAGTAGAAGGCTATTAAGTACTTAGTACCTTATTTATTTTCCTAGGTTAGTATATTTCTTAATATAAAACTAGTTTAATTTATTTTTATTATTATTAAGGTATTTAAATTAAATTAATAGAGTATTAGTTCTATTATAAAGAGTTATTTTAATTCCTAGAATACTTATTATTATTTAAATACTTATTTAAAAGGAGTATTCTTTTTTATTAACTTTATTAATAATTCTATAATTATAGTATATAATAATATAAAGACTTTATAATAATTAATAAATCTAAGGAAATTTTAAATTCTTTTAAGAGTTATTAGGGGAAGTTAATTAGTAATTATAGTTAGTTTCTTAGGATTATAGGAAATACTTTTTCTTATAATTATTATAAAGTCTATATATTTAACTTTAGTAATAGAGAATTTATACTTCTTAGGGTTTAATTATAACCTAGTAATTAAGAAGTAATTAAGTACTTAGTAAACTTTACTCTTATAATTATTTTAAAAGTTATTAAAGTAGATTAGAATATTATTTATATAAGTTATATTAAGGTTATTTAGTAATTAATTAAGGTAGGTATTAATATATTATTAAAAGATAATAAGTACTTTAATAAAATTAAAGGGGTAAATTACTGATTTAAATAATTTATATTTTATTTAAAAGGTTATTCTCTCTTAATTAAATTTATTAATCTTAATTTTATAGAAGGCTATAATAATATTAAGTTTTATATACTAGTAAGTAGTAGTTATTCTCTAGAGAGTCTTTAAGATTAAGAGTAGTAGGTATTAATTCTTCTTAGTAATAGTATTTAGGGCCTAATAATTTATATAGAAATAAATTTCTCCTCTTAGTTTCCTAATAAAGAGTACTAGGGCCAATATAGTAGAGTTATTAATCTTTATAAAGCCCTTATTTAATAAGCTTTTAAGGGTTTTCTTTAGTATAAGGAGCTCTTTTTTTAATATATTATATAGTAGCCCCTATAGAAGTTCTAGTATATAGCTCTTCTTATTTAAGACTAAGGGGATCTTATAATATATACTAAAGTAAATAGGGGGTAATTAATAAGTTATATTAAATTAGAAGAAATTAAGGAACTTTTTAAGAATATATATTAGTATATAATTCCTAGAGTTAATAAGTTTCTTTAGTATTAGGGCCTTTTTAATATTTTTAAAATTTATAAATATTACCTAGTAAGTAATAAGTACCTCCTTATTAATCTTTATTATATATTAATATAGGAAGGTAAAAGAGTTTACCCCTAATAAGTAGGCTAATCAGATCTCTTAAAGGTTTATAAGTTCCTCCTAATACTCTAAGTAGGCTATTATACTTACTTTCCTATAGGTTATTTATTAGGCCTTAGTATTATAAATTATTTAATTATTCTCTATTTAAAGCCTACTAAAGTATAGGAGGGAATAGAGGCCTTTAATTATATAGGTATAGATTTTTTATATATACTTATTAACCTCTAGAGTTAGAATAATAATTCCCTAGGTATTACTAGGTAATAACTTAATAATATATTCCCTTATTTTCCTCTTCCTTTTATTAATAAGTAATAAGTAAAATCTCTTTATAAGGGAAGTATTAATAATAGTATATATATTATAATTAATATTAATTAAAATATAAATAATATAGTCTCTATTAATTTTTATTTAAATAATAATTAATTACTAATTACTCTTTTATTCCTATTTTTATTACTCCCTTTATTCTTAGACTTTTATTTAAGTTAACTCTAGTACTTAATTTTATATTAGAATTACTTTTTTCTTAATTCTTTATTATTTAAGGGATTATTATTACTTCTTAGATTTTTATTTATATTACCTATAAATAATTTAACTTTTAAGACCCTTATAGGAGTATTCCTTGTCTAGTTTAAATAATTCTACTAAA
>JAXISO010000776.1:0-11836 GCA_036785465.1 Colletotrichum agaves | reverse complement strand
CTTATAATTAATATTATAGTACTTTACTAATTATATAAAAAAAGGGAGATTTATAAAGTTTAATAAATTAATAGTAATAATAACCTTACTAATATACTTACTAAGTTAATACTTAATAGATTATTAGAATACTTTATAAATTATAATAATATAATAATCTATATAGAGGAATAAGTTATAAGAGAGAATAATAATTTAATTAATATTTAATCTAGGAGTATTTATTTAATATAGGTTATGGAGTAGTAGCCGCTAAAAATAAAAGACTGCTGGTGTCGCAATAATACCCGTAAACTAGCTACTGCGCGGAGTGAAGCCCGGAGCCCAGCTATTAAGCGGGATTATATAACCACTTTCGGCTATATATTTAGCTCAATACTATGGGCTTTTATTATATTTAGATCTCTATTTAACTATCCTATAATTAAATATATTTATTATATATATATAGAGATATATGTAGGGTGCTATTTAATAAAGTAATTACCTTGGGATACTAATACTATTATTCTAAGGGAGTTAGAGTATAGGCTACTAAGGGCTACTTTATATAAGATACTATAAAGTAAGGAGTTAGGCTAAGGAATAGTTATATACTATAGTATATACCTTATAATATAAAGTAAATAAGTAAAGCTATTATAATTTACCCTCTTAGCTATAATAGTAACTATATAACTACTTAAGTAATACTATATAATAATCATTCTATAAAATAAATCCCAATTACTATTTATACTAAAGTAACTACTATTTATATAATTTATAAATAAAATAATAAAAATAGATTATAGTATATTATATAAGGAGAAATAAGTACTTTTATTAACCTAGTTCCTATACTTCTTCCTTTATTATTAATTATAATATACCTTATTTACTAGTACCTATAAGGGTAATTAAATCCCATGCCTCTTATTAACTAAGGAGACTTAATTATCTTTAGTAGCCTAGGTTAATTAAAAAATATTCTAGCTCACTAGCTTACCTTATTCTTCTTCTCTATATACTATTATAATTAATATATATTATTAAAACTACTTTATTATTATTACCTCTTTATATACTTAAATTATACTTTATCATAAATTACTAATATTTAATTAAATACCTATAAATATAAAATCTAATACTAATTAAGTAGTATAAACTACCTCTATATTTATTATAGTAAAAGATTATAATAGGAAGACTAATAGAGAGAGAGGTAGTTCCTCTCCCTAGGAGAGTAGTAAATTAATTATATATATATATTAATTTCTTTACTCTAATACTATTAATCCCCTTATAAATATTATTAATATTTAATATAATAAGTAAAAAGGAAAAAAAGTACTAGGGAGAGTAATTATCATAATACTTAGAGTTTAAAGTTTAAGTATCATAATTAGCCTCCTAAAAAGAGAAAAAGTACTAGGGAGAATAATTATGAAGAAACCTAGAGTTTAAAGCCTAAATATAATAATTATTCTCCTAAACCTACTAAGAAAGCTTTAGTTAATATATTAATAATTTATTTTCCTATTTATATAATTATTATTTAGAGTAATCCTAACTTTATTCTTATTTAAAGAGTAAGGAAATTAAAAGAGGGAATATTAATAAGAGTAATTTAAAGCCCCCTCCTAGCGCTAATCTTTCTAGTAATATTATAAAAGTAAAATTAGTGCCTCTATTTAATACTTATTATATTAGGTATTTTTAAAGTAAACTAATTAATATACTAAATAAATTATATTTATATAGTATAATAACTAAGTATAATTATTGTTATAAAAGTAAAGTCCCTTATATTTAGTTATATTATACTATATATATTATTACTTATTATTATAATAAAACTAAGTAATTAATTAGGTCTCTACTAAAGTTAAAAAGTTATATTTTATTTTACCTTTATAATTACATTCTAATATATATTATAATAAATTACGTATTAGAAAGTTATACTTTATAAAGCCCTTAACACTTAAAGAGAGTATAAAATAGAGAGTTAGAGTAAAAGTAAGGAGCATATAGTAAAGAGTAGAGTTAGTAGTTCTATAGTAATTATAGCTCTATTAACTCTAGCTCTATTAACTCTAGCTCTATTAACTCTAGCTCTATATAAAACCCTAGCTATTAGTATAGTTATAAGTATTTCTTTATTAGTTTTTACTAGGAAGGTAGTAGCCCTATATACCTCTATTAATACTCTTATTAATAATTAATTGTAGGAGAGTTTAATACTTTATTTTAGGACTTTATAAATTATTATACCTAAGTTTTATAATTTTAAATTATATATAGAGAAATAGGAATTAAAGTAGCTTTATAGAGTAAATTACTTTACTATACTTCTATAAAAGTAATCTTAGGCTCCCTAATTAGTAAGATTTTAATATATTTAAATATCTTTACTCTCTAGTTATTTTAATTTATTTATTTTACTTATTCTAAGTATAATTATTATAGATATATTTCTTAAGTTAAAGCATAATTCAAAGTATTTAAATTTATTATATAATAAAGTCTTTATAAGTCTGTTTATTAGTATTTTATTTATAAATATATATAATATAGTAAATATTTCCCTAGTATATTTTTATTATAATTATATATTCTAAATATATATATAATAAAAGTAAGTTAAGGTTTATTCTTCTCCTTTATTATAAAATAAATTATTTATTATTAATATAGTAAAGTTTCTAAATATCTCTTAATTTAAGTATAAGCCCTAGCTTGAAACTAATTAAGAGTATTATTTTAATTAAACTTATAATAATTTAAGGAGTTTAATTTACTTTATAGGCTTTATATACTAGAGGGTTAAGGCTATAGTAATTATACTTTTCTTAGAAATAATAACTTCCTAATTATTATAATAATATAGAAGTAGCTTAATATGTTTAATCTAAAGTATTTAGTTTCTTAGAATATTAAGAAGTATATTATTAACTATTTAGTGGATTAAGAATTAAATTCGATCATAAATAAACGCTCTTTAGATTTAATAAATATAATAATTTTAAATTTCTAAATTTAAAGATTTAATACTATTCTCTAATATCCTTATTATATATAATATATTTTACTTTTCTTTACTTTGTTCTTATATAAGTAACTTAGTCTTTTATAAAAACTATAGATTTATTAGTCTTAATAATATAATAAAAACCTTTATTTACTAAGAGTTTAATAAAGATAATAACTATATTATTTTTACTATAAATATAATAAAGTTTAGTAAATCTTAATTATTTGTATAATAACTAAAACCCTATAATATTCATTATTAATTACTTTCTTTTGTATTATTAAGTTTAGGGAAAGTACTTATTTACTAAGTATTATACTAAAGATTTAAAGTATATTAGTATTTTATTATAAAGAAATTAAAATAATTAAATTTAAACTAGTTCTAGTATTACTTAATAGTTAATAAATTAATATAAGCTTTAGGTTTAGAAATTAAATTACTATAATCTTCATAGGCTTATTATTTAATAAGTAGTAGTTTCTTATATAATTAATAAATTTTAACTTTCAAGCCTTAGCTTTTTTATTAAAAGTAAACTATTAAGTACTTAGTAATTTCATACTACTACTATTAATATAATACTATCTTGAAATTAGGCGGCTATAATAGGCGGTAAATACTTAGGTGGTTTGGAGTATTACTTTACTCTATTTACCTTACCTCACACTAGCCTGAGGCTGACTCTGTAAGTTTTTGGAGGGCAGTAACCATAATCGTTTCCCTGGCTTAATGGAACCGAAACAGGTACAGGACAATCACTCCACAAGAAGGTGGCCACGAGGACACCCCTCTGGTCCCGATCGAGAGCTTCTCGGGGCGCCAGCGCCCTCCTCGGGTTCCGTCTCTCCAAGCTTTTTGAAGCTCATTCCTGACGAACGAAAGAGGACGCCGGGTCCTCTCCCACCCCCGGCCCCAACCGTTTTAGTGGGGCATCCTCCGCCCTTGCTGCATTGCATCTCCCTCTCGTTACCTTTTCGTTGTGTGAGTCGTCTCTCTCCTCTCACTCACACTCAGGTCTCATACGCACCCGCTCACACAGCCCAAGAGCTCTGGACTAGAGACTTGCACAATCTCTCTGCCATTCTCACTCATGCCCTCGGGGCTCTGACAGCTTTTCTCCCAGTCTCACACAGCCCTGAGGGGGCCCGCCAGATGGAAACACGGCAACCTTCCCCTTCCATCATTGGCCAAATCACCATCTCTTTGCCGCAAGCTACCTAACTTTACGCCCGCCGTCTCGCGCTCATCGGCGGGCGGTGTCCAACTGTCAGTGCCACTGTGCCTCTCATCACCCGGTTCCTCCTTCACTTACCTTAATTACCTTATTGCCCTTAGTGTTCCGCAGTCCGCAACTTTTCTCGCTCGCTCATAGTCGTCCTGCGAGTCCTGGTCATCCTCTCCTCTACCCCAGTCCCGGCTCTGTTTCCGACCCTCTCCCCATAGCACGCGGTACAAATCCCATTTCAACCTCCCAATTCCAACCCTCCTTTACCCTCCCACCCTCGTTTCCCTCGCTCTGTGGCCTCGCCGCCTTCCCCTCGATCAACAATACTCTCGTTCCTGTTTCGTTCGAACCTTTGCTCGGCCCACTCACTGCCCACTCAGACGAGTCGCACACTGCCCTCCTACGCCTGCCGCGTCGCCACTGCACCTTAAGAGGTGCTGCTTCGCCATGAACTAACCAACTACCAGACTCCAGATCTCTCTTTCTATCCCGCAAGGCTTTTTAGCCTTCAATCCTCCCCTATTACCAGTCTCACGTCGCAAAATCCCCCATCCATACCCATCTCTTGTTGTATTTTGCTGGGGGCGCAGCAGAACAAAGGCCAAGGAAAGAAGAGAAAACACACTCATACACACACACACACGCACATACACACACAACTCGCGACTCGAGCCAAGTCCGTGTGTGTGTGAGAGAGAGCAAGAGGGATATCCTCTACCTCTCGACTGGTGACCTTTCTCGCCATGGCGCATGCCCAGGATTCCCAAGAGCCGCATAAACGGAAACGGGACGCAGACGACAGCGGCAGCCAGCCAGCTCATTCTGATCGCATTCCCCAGCCTCCTCCGCCTCAGTCAGGTATGTGCGGTGCGCCAGTGTGTGTGATCCATGCCGAACTCCAACAAGAAGAATGAAAACAAGAAGAGCGGAAAAGGGAGGATGAACCGTCGATCTCATCCATCAACTGCATCTTGTCGCGCCCGGAGGCAATCGAGGTTAGACTCGCCATTGATCCCTCGCCCCGGCCTGCCTGCCAGCGCCACCCACATCACTCCTTGTTATTATTCCCTTTGCAACTGTCTTTCCTCCCCCTGTCTCCGTATCCATCTGCAAACCCAGCAATCGTCTTCACGAGATCCTCATCAAGCGCTCAAACCGAGCGAGTCCTTGTCACTCTTCGAAATTGCTGCCACGCAGTTCGATGTCTTCACACCGCGCGTAAAAGCACGTAACGTGTGAGAAAAGCGCGCACACTAACCGGCATCAAGGCAATTCCTCAATCATCAATTATCTCTCCAAAGCCAGTGCTGGCAAGCTCAGGCTCATTCAGGGCGAGCCTGACACATTTTCCGACGTGCTCGGCCTATTGAATCAGTATGAAGGTACGGTCTGTCTAGGTCCTGGTTCGTGTTGTTGAAAGCCAAGACTCAATGGGATATTAGGGGTTCTCAATAGACATGAGAGTCTTGCCGCCAACTTGGGCGCCAAACTGACGGGCCCTCGCCTGCTCAAGGCTATGGAAGGTGCTTTCGAAGGCCCCATCATCACGAATCCCCCAACCGCCTATGGTGCAGCCCCCGTCAGCTGGCTCGACATTGTCACCTTTGCCAAGGCCAATCCGGAGAAGTTCGTCCTCACAACTGGCCACGATGGCGACCGTACCTGTCAATTCTATTTGAATGGGGTGCAAGTCCAAATATTGGAGGATGATTGGCGTCTTATTATGAACGGCGCGCTAGACAGGTTTTCCATTGTCTCAACAGCCCCTTTGGAGGAGGACGAAACGGCGGAAGTAGCTACTCTGGAAATCGTGGAACAGCGACTGCAGGTGCTCATCAAGAAAGCCGACGAAATTGCCAAGAGGGCGCGACAACTAAACTACCATTTGAGCGGTCGAAAAGCTGGCATCAATGCACGCCACGGCGGCCAACAACCGGGCAACTCTGCGTTTCCGTCCGCCAACCACCCTCAACGCCACGCTGGCGGCCACGGTACCGGGTACGATCTTCATGCGGACCTTCTCCAGCAGTTCCTCTCCTCTCCTCAGGGCTACCCTCCCCGGGTTCCGTCCAGCGCCGGCCTCGAGAATTATTCTGGCCAACATACACCACCTGCAACGAATCCCCATCCGCATTCACTCCCTCTTCAGGGCCACCCTGCTGTACCAGCGCATGCTCCCGTCATCCCGCAGCGCGATTCATCGTACGATCCCTCATCAGCGCACAGAGGCATCATCACCGCACGAATCGAGAAACTCAGCAAGGGCGATCAGATCTGGCCCCCATGCGACCGTTGCCGGAGACTAAAGTCGCCATGCGTAAAGCACCTGACAGCATGTCAAGGCTGCACCAAGAAGCACGCCAAATGCGGGTGGAAAACCATCACCGAAGAAGACATTGCTTGGCTGAACCGCGATGCGAGCAGTAGCGCGGACGAGGCACAAATCGAACACAACCCAGCAAGTCACCCGCCACAGAGAACATTACGATACGATCCCACGCAAGACGGTGGCCGATCTAACGAGGAACTCCTGCCATCTGCTAGTCTCCTGCCTGGGGAAATCTCTCGACCGGCCAGCCGGGGTCAACAAAGTCACCAGAGCCAGCAGAGCCAGTCTGGACATCGTCAACGGTCACCCCTGGATCCTGGGTCCCGCAGCCGAACGAGTAGCTTCATGGACGTGGAACACGAGCCGCCGCCCAATACTAAGCCGTGGATACCGGAGCCTAACCGAGACCAACTTCCCCCCTTAAAGAGAGACCATCTCTTGCTGAGCCACATGGCATCAGCCGCAACTGCAGCTGCTGATGCTCGAGACGCCAGCATTACGCCAGCAGGCAATCTTGCTGGGCGTTAGACGATACTAGCAAATGCACACGGCCCTGCATCGGGAACGAGCGAATAAGCCAGCAACCTCGGCATCGCGTACGAAGCTGTTCTATGAGAGCTACAGACAGAAGGAATTGAGCAAGCTTGGCATGGGTGTGTCGAGGTACTAAGCGCAAAATGCGCGAACGAGAGGAAAATAAAGAAAGCAGATATTCATAATGATGATATTCAATAAATCCACCTTAGACTTATCGGGGTGCCTACGTGCTCTAGTTCTAAGGAGGCACATTGTTCAACGTAGTGCCTCTACCGTGCTAAGGGAGGCAATGTGCCTCATTCAGTGACGTGGGTCGGTAGTCGTGACTAACTACACCTCGGCAGACATTCCTTCAGTCCTGTTAAATATGAGGCTGCGGAGCGAGGGCCTCGGCGGATCCGCGTTGCGCGGCGCCGAAGGCATCTGTTAGGCCCATATCACTATAAGCGAGGTGCATGAGTTGGATGCGTAGATGTCGCGGGACTGGTAGTATTAGTATGGCCTGGTCAGTACTTCTTGGCTGCTAGGTGGCTTAGTTAGGCCCTAATTAGCCTAATAGGGTATATATACTAGATTTATAGTTATACTTCTTATTAATGTAGTTAAGTCTTCTCTGAATTATTTAACTCTATATATATTTATAAGTTTATTATAGTTATAAGCTTAGCTCTAATTAGATAATTTATTTTTAAACTTCTCCTTTATTCTTAAGATTACTAAAGTATATAAGAGAGACTTTATTTCTCTTTATACTATTTATTAAATAATTTAATACTTATTATTTATATTTATTATAAATATCTCTACTAAATAAATTATTATTAATTATACTTTAAAAATAAGAAATAATTAATTAACTTAGTAAGTATTTTTTTAATATTATATTTAATTTTAGAAAATTTAAAAGAAAATTAACTTAAATACTAAGTTATAAAAAGAATTAATTATAATTAATAATTTACTTTTTATAATTAAATTATTTATTATTAAAGAAGAAGAGAAATATAAATAATTATATTAAATTATTTTTATATATTATAAACTAGTTATTAAATAGTAACTCTATAATATTAAAATAGTATTATATTAAACTTAGGGAGGAAAGGGAAGAATTTATATAGAGTATATAAACTCTACTATATTCTTATAGGGCTCCCTAGTAAAGCCTATTCTAGTTATTATATATAAGCTTTAAAATTTAAACTTATAATATACTCCCTATTTCCCCTATAATTTTATTCTATTAATTAATAGGAAAAATCTACTTATTTAGTTATAATTTATTATTTAAGTAATTATATATTAGCCTCTTTTTTTCTTAGAATTATAAGTAATTCTTTTCTCCCCTTATTCTCTCCCTCTCTTTTTTTTCCCTAGTAGTTATTTATTTTTCCTCTCCCTTTATAGTACTTCTCTATTCTTCTTTTCTTTTCTTACTTCTCCTATACTACTACTATATACTTATACTATTATTATTACTTTTTTATTATTCCCCTCTCCCTTATTATATTAATTATATTTTTCTTTATTCTTAGGACTTTTAATAATAATTCTAATTATAATAATTTTAATAAAAGATTTATGTTATAAATATATAATAATTATATTCTTAATAATAACTTTAAGAATAAGAAGAATTAATTCCCTAAAATAATATAATAATATTATTTTAATTATTATATTAAATATAATTATATTAATATTAAATTTAAATATACTTTAAATAATAATAATTTTATATTATAAATATTTAATTAATAAAAATAATTATATTATAACTCCTATAATTCCTAATAATAATATAAATAGATTTAATAAGAATTATTATATTATTATTTTTATAATAAATTTCTCTATAATATACTATTATTATAATAATTACTTTTATTATATATAATAAGCCCCCTTTATTTATATTATTATTACTCTTTTTATTCTTATTTTTTATATTCTTATTATCCCCTTTATACCCCTAATTCTTAATTAGAATTAAATTCTTATTAATTTTAATAATTCTATACATTTTATAATAAATTCTCTTTAAATTCCTAATTATAAAATAATTTATTAATACTTAATTAATAAAGTATTATTTTTTAAAATAATAATTATATTACTCCCTATTATTATTAAAGTAAAACTCTAAGTTCTATTAAATTTAATAGCCCTATTTATTATTATTATTTTATTCTAATTATATACTTATACTCCTATTACTTAATTTATAAAAGACTATTAGACTCCCCTAATAAAGAGGAGAAAGAAAATAAGAATATATTTTAATTATTTTATTTAATTTTACTTTAAGAGACTAATTCTACTCTAATTATAATCTAAGTAACTTTTTATTAGTAATAAATAAATATTAGTTTATTATTTTTTGAAATATTTTTAAATTATAAAATTATTTTATTATTTTCTAAATTCTCTAATAACTCTTATATAAATAAATTATAATTTTTCTATTTAATTAATATATTATAATTATACTCCTACTTAGGAGTATTCTTTATAATAAGAATATTCTTTATAATATACTTTTTTTAAGTCAATTTATTTTTTAAAAATAAAATTAATATAGAATTTAAATAAGTATTAATAAGTTATTAAAATAATAGTAAATTATCAATTACTCTCTTAATTAAATTAATATAGAAAATTAAGTAAATTCTATAAAGAATATTACGTATAATATTTAATAAATTAAGGATATTTATTATTATATATTTATTAATAATTTAATTAAGTTTCTTATTAGGTTTATCAATTTTAATATAATAAAGGAATAATTAAATTTTATTCTTAATTTTAAATTATTTAATTACTCTCTAAGCTCTTTTAAAACTTTATTTATTTTATTATTAAATAAATGCTATAATAATTTATATTAAAGTAATACTTTCTCTTAAGTAAATTAAAAAAATTATAATATAATTTAAGTTTAATAGTATTATTATATTATTAATTCTTATTATAAATATAGGAGTTATATTAAATTTATTTAATAATTTATTTAAATTAATTTTAATAATTAATAAATTTTAATTATTTAAAGTTAATTAGTAAATAATAATATATAATAATTAATCTAATTAAGAGAAAATAATATATACTTATAAGAATACTTAAATCTCTAGTATTATATACTCTATTTTATTATTTATTTAAGAGTAAAATATAATAAATAAGAATTATTATACTCCTATAAATCTATATAGTATTAATTAGAATTAATTAACCTAATTTAATTCTTGATTACTTATAATTAAAATAAAGAAGTTATACAAATATTATTATACTTTATAGAATTATTTAGTATATACTTCTATTAATATTAAAATTATAGGCTTTAATTAAATATACTTAGAGAAGTAATTTAGAAATCTTATAAAGAATTATAAATTTAAGTTCTTTTTATTAAGTAATTTTATTATAAAATTAATTAAAATCTAGGACTAAAACTTATTAATAATAAAAAGGGATTATAAGAGGCCCTAGTAGTATTAATAACCCTTATAAAAGTATTAATAAATATTATGAATATAAATGGAATATTTAATATTTTATAATATTCTATTCTAATATTAATTCTAAAATAGAATAATAAATATTAAATTTATATTTTAGTAGTCTAGAATAAGGGAATTATAAATTATTTAAAAAATGATTATAATAAGGGACTTATACTCTAGAACCTAAATATACCCCTAATATTAGAGTACTTTAATAGGTTTAATTAAATAATTTATAATTTATATTCTTATATTAATATTTAATAAAGATTATTTAGCCCTATTCTTTATTATTATAAAGTAGGCTATATATATTAAGGTATTAATTATATTTTAGTCCTAAAGTATTAATAAAATTATACTCTAAAATAAAGTATATTTACTTAGTAAAGTATTAATAATATAATAAAGCTAAGTCTCTATTACTTTAACCCCCTTAAAGTTTTATTCTTTAGCTTCTATTACTAAAATTATAATTACCTAGAAAAGTTTAAATATAATTCCCCCTATAATCTTAATTAACTTAAAAACTAATATTAAGAATTAAACTTTTATAATATTATTCTAGTCCCTCTTAAATAGGGTATTTAAGTATTTAACTAGGTATTTTAAATAATACTTTAAATTAAGGTTAAACTTAGAGAGAGTTTCTACTTATCTAGTCTATTACTCTAATATTAGTTTTAGGCTTATAAAGTATTCTAAAGCCTTATAATTTATAAAAATAATAAAAAGCTTTATTATACTCCTAAGTTCTACTAATTAAGCCTTTAAATAAGAGATAATTATTAATAACTGCTTATTATAAATAATATAATTCTATTATATAAGAGTAAATTAAGCTAAATTATAAGTTTTTAGTAAAGAAAATAAAGTACCTAGAGTTTATTATTAAAGTAGGAAAGGGAGTATATTATAATTTAGAGAAAGTATAAGTAATTTAGAAATAGAAAACCCTAAGAAATATTTATAAAGTATAGAAATTTATAGGCTTTATAAACTTTTATTATAACTTAGTAAATTAATTTTCTAAGTTAATAAAGCCCTTATTATATTTTATAAAGAAGAGTATATTATTTAAGTAGAATTAGGCCTATAAAGACTCCTTTAATAAACTTAAGACTATATTTATTTTAGAGCTAGTCCCAACCTAATAGAATTTAAATTAGCTTATAATAATAAAGGTAAATTACTCTAGTATAATACTAAGT
>JAXISO010000775.1:0-11850 GCA_036785465.1 Colletotrichum agaves | reverse complement strand
CTTTAATTAGGTTTTTTCCTTCTATATATTTCTATTATATTTTTAAGATATAACTTTTATAAAAGTTATTATCTTAAGGGGGGATATAAGAATATAACTTATAAGGTTAATATATATTCTTTTATAACTATATTTATATATAAAGAATTTAAATAATCTATATTTATCCATATTTTTATGATCTTATATGATATGAAGAAATGGATTAGATATTTGAATTCCTTATAAAATTTGCAGTTGAATGGTATATGGTTTGATATTATATGCTAATACTGCTAAATATAACTATAATAATTTAATAATAGAAATATGCGTCAAAGTGTACGCTAATGCAGTGTATAGACCACTTCGGAGGTCCGGATCCGCTTGGACCCACACGGACCCACACGGACCCACTTCGGTAGTCCGTAATGGACTAATATAGAGCTCCATAGAGGTCTAAGTATAATAAGAAGAGGTATAATAAGCTAGAAATATTCCTACCTCTAGTTAAGTAATTAAGTAAGTAAGACTTTAATAAATATATATTTTTCTTATCCTTATAAATTCCTCTATTTAAATATTATATAATAAACTATTAAAATGATCCTTATATACTATACTCTACCCGATATATTATTATATATATGTGGAAGCTTTATTACTTTATTACCTACCTACCTTTCTGTGCTTATAATATTATTATTACCTTTATAATAAGTAAGGAAAATACTAAATTTATTTTCTATAGTATTCTAAGAGTACTTAGACTTAAATCTACTAAATTCTAATATTTTCTTAATTTTAGAGTATTTCTATATTTAGTACCTTAGTTTACTATAAGTTTAGTACTTTCTTATATTATTATAGGAATTACTTTTATTCCTATATATTAGGTAGTATTAATTTAATTAATCTCTATAGGGGTAAGGCTAAAATTTATAATTATTACTTCCCCTAAAGTTCTAGTTATTATTACTCTAAAAATATTTATTTATATATATTTAATTATACTCTTCCTAGTTATTATAATTAGTAATAAATTAGAATAACTTATTATTTATTTATAAGACTATATTAATAATAAATTAAAGGGAATTAAATAGGCTTTAAATTATAATAGGGGGGTTATAAAAAGTAAGTTTATATTCTTATATACTTTAGTAGACTTTAATAACCTTATTTCTTAATAGTAACTTATTATTAAATTTAGGGCTAAATATAGGTTTTAAGGTAATAAGAGTTTTAAATAATATTTTAAGGACCTTAAATTTAAGCTTTTTAGAGTATTAATAGAGGAGACTAGTAAAAATAATATTTTATTATATTATCTTATTAATTAATTAAAACTCCTTTATTTTAAAATAACTCTTTATATTATTAATTATTTAATTAAAAGTTAATAAAACTACTACTTTTATAATATTATAATAATATAAATCTTAGGTATTATTCTTTAATATAAAAGAGAAGGCTTTAGTATATTAATTAGAGATAATACTAACTTTAATATAATAATCCTTAAAAATAATAAGTTTTATATTTATAATATTTAACTTATTATTATTATACTTTATACTCTTATTATTATAAAATTTAATAAAATACTAAATTAATAAGAAATAGGAGAATTTAAAATAAAGTTTAAATACTAGGGTATAGAATATTATTTAATTAGAGGAGTAATTTAGGGTTTAAATATTATAAAAGGGTTTTAAATAATATTTTAATTTATAGGGATATTTTAAGGGATAGTAATAACTAGAGAGAGAGTTTAAGGAATATAAAGAGGAGAGACTAGGGCTAATAAGGGTCTTATTATTCTTACAGAGAGGAATTAGAGTAGAAGAATAAAATAAATAATAATATTAGAAATAACTATTTTTTCCTAATTAATAAGTTCTATTAGTTCTTAGTAGAATTTAATATTTTTATTCTTATAAGTTATTAACTTAGAATAAGTATTTTTAATAATTTTAAAGTTCTTCTAAATTTATAAGTAATAATTAGACTTAGTAATAATTTTAGTAAGGTTTTCCTTAATTAAACCTCTATTATAATTAATAAAAGTACTTTTATATAAGAGGAATTTTTAAAGAGCCTTAATTATAAGGTTATTTATATATTTAAAGGTATTTATATAATTCTTAAAGATATTCTTAAAATTAGACTATAATTACTTACTTTATAAGTTTTATTTAATAAATATATTAATATAATAAATAATAAAACTTATAATTTTAGTAGGGTCTATTTTCTTATTATTAAAAGTATAAAATTAATTATATATTAAGTAATTTATAAGGCTTTTAAATTTATTAAGAATAGGGATTAAGGACTTTTAATATACTAAGCTAATAAGAATAATAAGAGTAATTAATATAATACTTAAAATAATAATAAAAGGAAATAAACTATAAATAAATTAATATTAATATTATAAATATAAGTACCTTCCCTAGATTATAATTATTAGGGGTTAATTTATTTAATAAATAAATTATAAATACTAAATTTAAATATATCTACCTACTTTATTATTACTTCTCTTCCTAAAAAGGGAAACTTAGTTTTCTTAAAGAGGGAACTTAGTCTTTAACCCTAAAAAGAGACTTCCTAAATAGGGAATTTTATAAAGAGAGAAGTATTAAAAAAGAGTAGGGAGCTTTTATAGTACTTATTTTTCCCTAAGAGGACTTCCTAAAGAGAGAAAATTTAGTACTTCTAGCTTAAAAATAGGCTTCCTAAAAAGGGGATTTAATTTAATTAACTAGTCCCTAAAAGGGGTTAAAGAGTTCTTCTTAAAAAGGGAATTATTATAATTATTAATTAGGCTAGAGAAAAATAATAATAAATAATAAATAAGGAGGTAAATTAATAAATAACTATTTAGTTTAAGGGTTAATATTTATTATATACTCTAGTTAAATACTAATAGGAAGGGATAATAATAAATAAATTAGTAGAGTAATTTAAGTAATCTAAAGGACTTAATATATACTATTTTAGCTTAGAAAAGTTAAGTGCTACTAATATAGTTAATTAATAATCCTATTAAATCTTTACTTACTAGTAAAAGGCTATTTCCCTAAAAGTACTAACCTTTATTATAATAATAAACTAATTAATAAATTTATTAAATAGTAATAAGGTTATAAAAGGGAGAGATTTAGGCTAGAAATAATAAGAGGGAGAGATTTAAAGTAGAGGTTATAAAAGGGAGAAATTTAGTATAGAGGTTATTATAAGAAGGAGGGGGTTTTTAGAAATATAAGAGAGAGAGGAATTCAATACTAAATAACATAAAACAGTAGTGAATTAGGCAATTTAGTATAACTAACTAAATTAATAAAAAAGAGACTAAATAAATTAAATTAATAAAAAAGAAGTTAAATAAGCTAAATATAATTATTACCCCTTTTAAGTATCTTAGAGGACTAAGAGAGAGCATACTACTATAGAATCACTACTTTATTACTACTATTTATAATATATTTAATATACTATACTAATAATATAAAAAGATAAGTTATTACTAGTAATAGGTAGTTTTAGTATATATTTAATATATTCTCTTATAAGATCTCTCTATAAAAGAGAAAAGATTCACTTATTTTCAAGGTTAAATAAGCTAGATCTTAGTGGGTATAATAGAATAACTTACTCTATAATAAAGTGGATTAATTAATCTACACTATTTTATATAATTTACTCTATAGTAGTCTAGAGAGGAAGGGATTAAATTAGTAATTTATTACTACTTAAATAAATTAATTATTATTTTAAAGGTATTCTTTACTACTAATTATTTTAGAAGAGATAAATTATAAATAAGGGGTAAGAGAGATAAAGGAATAAAGGGAGAAGTATGGAATTTAGTGGGATTAGTAAGGAAGAGTAAGAATTATTAAGGATTATTAAGGGAGGAGAATAGTCCTATTAAATCTAAGGTAGAAGAATAGTTTTTAAAGCTATTATAAAATAATTATAGAGGAGGTATAAATTATATACTTATAACTATTTAAAGGGTTAAAAGTATATAATATAATAAGAACCTTATTAATACTAAGGAGAATTAAAAATTTTATTTAAATAGGGCTAATAAAATTATTATAGAATAGACTAAGGTATTAATTACAAATTAAGGAATTTAAAACTTTACCTAATTAAAATATAGTTTAATACTTTAGAGAGTAGGATATAAAAGGGGAGGCTAAACTATTACCTTCTAAATCTATTATCTCTATTAATATAGTACTTAATTATAGAGGGAGGCTTAGAATTACTCTAGGATAAATATTATCTCTTTAATTTAAGAAATAATAAATCTTACTAATTTATAATTTATTATATCATAGTATAATAGTAAAGTTAACTACTAATTAATATAGGATTCACTATACTAACTAGTTCTAATACTTTAGTAGTAGAGATAATAAGTCTACTATAAATAAAGTAAAAGTAAGTTAATTAAGGTAAGTTATTTAGAGAGGGAGGCCTTAAAGGAAGGAATAATATCTAGTTAAGGAGGGTTATATATAGTCACGTGTGGATTATGTGACTACCTATATAACCACTAGAGTATCCACTCCGAAGCCTCGGATCTATATAGGATTCAGTAATATAAGTAAATATCCCAACACTAGTAGTTTTTCTCTTATACTAGGATTCACCCAATATATCCTTCTAAATATATAAATTAAATAATTTTATAATAATCACAAATATACTCTAATAGTGCGAAATATACTCTCTCTCTACTACTCCTCACTTATCTAAATAACCCATCCTTCTATTTAAATTATAATCCCATTCATATTAATAAGGCAGCAGAGGGCTCTATTTAGTAAGGCCTTTATAAAGGCATTAGTAGAGTTATCTTCACTATTAACCTAGTAAACTTTAATAAGTTCTTATTACTTATATAACTAATAGAGAGCTATAATATTAATTATTAATTACTTCTCTTTTATAGTACTAAGTTTAATAAGGTACTTATATAATAAGTATAAATTAGTACATATCATAATAAATATTATATTAGGGATCTATAGCTTAGTAGTGATCTTCTAAAGGGTTAATATAATAGTAAAGGCTAGGTTCACACCAGCAACTATAGTATAAATCTCAGAGGCTAATATACTATAAATAACTTATTTATACTTAGTTAAGCTATAATAGATAATATTACTATTAATTATAAATAATATATTATAAATCTTCTTATTAGTTAGAATAATAATATAACTAAATTATAATATTAAGTCTTAGTTATTAGTAAATAATTTATCCACGAATATAAATAGTTTTATAGTAGGTAATAATAGTATAATAAATATAAGGCTGTACTTAAGATTATCCTTTAACTATAAAAGTTATTTATTAAGGGTAGTAATGTCCTTATTAGAGGGGTCCTAATATTACATAGTAGTTAATAAGTTAAAATAAGCCTTAAGTTAGTAAATTAAGGTAATATAAGCACTTTAAGCTTATTATTTAATATATTATTACTTTTTAACTATAAATTTAATATTAATAAGCTCTAATTTAGAGCCTTAGCTCTTTTAATAAAGGGTTATAAATTTATTTATTAATAATATAATAGTACTATTATTAAATATAACTAGGGTTTTATAAGTTAAAATCTCCTTTAGCTTAACTATAAACTTAACTTTAGCTAGTTCCTTATTTTTAATAATTAAAAAAAGCTCTATTAATAGGCCAATAGTATTATTAATTTATATACTAATAATAGTAAAATAGGGGCTTAATTTATTTATTAATAATAAATATAAATTAAAGGAGGAACTCTCTATTTATAATTTATCCCTATAATAAGTACTATATATTACCTACTAGTAAGTACTAGCCTCTATAATCCTATAGAGAGGCTTTATAACCTTTATAATAGTACTAGGGGGGTATTAATCTTAAATTTAATTAGGAAGGTGAGTATAAATATCTCTAGCTAGTAGGGTTTAGGACTATATATAGGCCTATATAATATCTCTAATCTAAATTTAATAATTTGGACTAAGGGATAAAGTAATTAATAGTAGTAAATATATACTATAGTATTAAATAGTAGGAAATTAAGTTAAAATTCTATGCTTTTTAGTATTATTAATACTATAAATAATTAAATAGAACTTCTTAAATAGAGTTATTATTTTATTCTTAACTTTATTAATTATTTAGGATTAAAAGAGTTAGCTATATTACTTATTAGGGTTAAAAGTCTTAAATTTAAAGACTTCCCACTAGAGTAGGGTATTAATCTCTTTCTCTTATAATTTCTTAAATAGTAATCCTTCTATAGTAATCTTCCTAGCCTTTTAGAGGGCAAGGGAGAGAGCTAAATCTACTATTTCCTTAGTAATTATAAAGATTATATAATTTACCTCTTATTTAAAAGTATTATTTAAGGGAATAGGGTTTTTATAGAGTCTATTATAGGGATATTAGGTAATAATATTAGGAGTAATTAGAGCTATAATTTCTAGGTTTAGTAGAATAGGATTAGGGCCTTAATTACTCTTATAATTACTATTAGGGTCTCTATACTAGGGTTTAACTATAATAGAGGGAAAATCTTAGGGACCTTAAGGTAATTTAATAATAATAATTTTACTTATAATTATTATAAGGTAATAGGGGCCTTATTAACTCCTTTTTTCATAATAAATATATACCTAGAATTAAAGGGGGAGGTTAATAACTTTATTTATAATTAAGCTATTATAAGTAGTAAGAGTATCCATAACTTTATATTTAGTAATCTCCTTATATAAATTATCTATTATAGAGTAAATAACTTTAGCTCTAATAGTAATATTAGGGGAGGGAGTAGAATTATTATTAATTTATAAATAAGTACTAAAAATAAATAAAGTTAATATTAATCTATTAGGTCTAGTAATATTATTAATTACTTTAATAATTATTTAAAGTATAAGATTAGGCTTAGTAGAAAGTAACTCTTACTAAATAATAATATAGGCTTATTATAAAGAGTTATAATACCTCTCTATTTTATTAATTTAGTAGTAAGCTTTAATTAGGACTACTTTAATAATAATAACTATAAATTTAGTACTCTTTTTAAAGGTTTTAGTAGTAAAATTAAGGTTAGTATTAGTAATAATTTAATTTAGAGAGCCTTAGTATATATAAATTTAATAGAGATAGAGAGTCTCTTATATTATCTTAATTAAAATATTAGGGAGAAAATAAGTAGTATTAAAATTAATTACTAAATTAATAATATATAGAGTTACTTTACTATTAAAATATATTATATTATAAATAATCTTATAATTAAAGAAATAATTATCCTTTAGTATAAATTTAAATTATTAAAGGCTTCCTATATTTAATTAGTAATATTAATAAATCTTTATTAATTACTTAATTACTATAGTTTAAATAGGATAACCTACTTACTAAAGAAAAGTAGCTAACTTAGTAATAGAGGAATATTTAAAATAATAATATAATTAATAAAGTTTAATATTTATTAAATAATTATTTTAGGTAAAAGTTTACTTATTATTAAATAAAAGCTAGGTATAGCCCTATTTATATATAACTAGAGTAGTAGTTTTACTTTAAAGTAAGTAATTTTAGAGGTTATTAAAATAAATTCCTAATTTATTTATATCTCTTAAATAGAGTAAAAATAGGGTATTAGAGGGGACTATATAAAAAATTATATCTCTAAAAATAATAGAAACTATAATAGTACTAAAGGAGTCTTTAAAAGGTCTATCTCTAAATTGAACTCTTACTTAATTAATATTTAATTTATTAATTATAATAGAGGGATATAATTACTAGAGAGTAGTAACTTAATATTATCCTACTATAGAGACTCTAGTAGCTCTTAAATCTAGTATAATTCCCTAAAAGACTTCTTTAGAGTATTATTTATTAAGGGTAAATAATTAAGTAGAATAGGGGTTTCTAGGTAAAATAAGCTAAGTAGGCTAAAGTAGGGGGTTTTTAATTTTTATAATTAAATTAATTTTTATAACTATATAGAAAGTTACTTAATTTAATAGTATTATTACTAATTTACTATTATTAATTATAAATATAGAGTCTATAAAATAGGTAGTAAAATTACCTAGGGGAGAGAATATAAATTTAAGTTAATCCTAATAATAGTATTATAAGTACTATTAAACCTTATTATTAGAGTTAAATTTACTATTATTATTATTTATACTATTAGTATTATTATTACCTTTATAATAAATAAGGAAAGTACTAAATTTAACTTCTATTATATTCTAAGAGTACCTAAACTTAAACCTACTAAATCCTAATATTTTCTTAATTTTAGGGTATTTTTATATTTAGTACTCTAGTTTACTATAAGTCCAGTATTTTCTTATATTATCACTAGAATTACTTCTATTCCTATATATTAGGTAGTACTAGTTTAACTAATCTCTATAAGAATAAGGCTAAAATTTATAGTTATTATTTCCCCTAAAATTCTAGTTATTATTACTCTAAAAATATTTATTTATATATATTTAATTATACTCTTCTTAGTTATTATAATTAGTAATAAATTAGAATAATTTATTATTTATTTATAAGGTTATATTAATAGTAAATTAAAGAGAGTTAAAGAGGCCTTAAATTATAGAGGGGGGGTTATAGAGAGTAAACTTATATTCCTATATTCCTTAGTAGGCTTTAATAACCTTATTTCTTAATAGTAGCTTACTATTAAATTCAGGGCTAAGTATAGGTTTTAAGGTAGTAAGAATTTTAAATAGTATTTTAAGGACCTTGGATTTAGGCTTTTTAGGGTATTAATAGAGGAGGTTAGTAAAAATAATATTTTATTATATTATTTTATTAGCTAATTAAAACTCCTTTATCTTAAAGTAATTTTTTATATTACTAATTATTTAACTAAAAATTAATAAAACTACTACTTCTATAATATTATAATAATATAAATTTTAAGTATTTTCTTTTAATATAAGGGAGAAGGCTTTAGTATATTAGTTAGGGGTAATATTAACTTTAGTATAATAATTCTTAAAAATAGTAAGTTTTATATTTATAATATTTAGCTTATTATTATTATACTTTATACTCTTATTAATATAAAACTTAATAAGAATACTAAACTAATAAGAAATAGGGGGGTTTAAAATAGGCTATAAATAATAGGGTATAGAATATTATTTAATTAGAGGAGTAATTCGGGGTTTAAATATTATAAATAAGTTCTAAATAATATTTTAGTCTATAGGGGTATTCTAAGGGATAGTGGTAGCTGGAGGGAGGGTTTAAGGAATATAGGTAGGAGAGACTAGGGCTAATAAGGGTCTTACTACTCTCATGGGGAGGGATTAGAGTAGAAGAGTAGAATAAGTAATAATATTAGGAATAATTATCTCTTTTTAATTAATAAGTTCTATTAATTCTTAGTAGAATTTAGTATTTTTATTCTTATGGGTAATTAACTTAGAATAAGTACTTTTAATAGTTTTAAAGTCCTTTTAGGTCTATAAGTAATAATTAGGTTTAATAATAGTCTTAGTAAAGTTTTCCTTAATAAAACCTCTATTATAATTAATAAAAATACCTTTATATAAGAGAAACTTCTAAAAAGTCTTAGCTATAAGACTATTTATATATTTAAAAGTATTTATATAATTCTTAAAAATATTCTTAAAATTAAACTATAATTACTTATTTTATAAGTTTTATTTAATAAATATACTAATATAATAAGTAGTAAAACTTATAATTTTAATAGAGTTTATTTCCTTATTATTAAAGGTATATAAATAATTATATATTAAGTAATTAATAAAGCCTTTAAATTTATTAAAAATAGGAATTAAGGACTTTTAGTATACTAAGCTAATAGGGGTATTAGGGGTAATTAATATAATACTTAGAAAAATAATAAAAAGAAATAAACTATAAGTAGACTAATATTAATATTATAAATATAAGTACCTTCCCTAGGCTATAGTTATTAGGGGTTAATTTATTTAATAGATAGATTATGGATACTAAACTTAGATATATTTACCTACTCTAGCTATTACTTTTCTTCCTAAAAAGGGGAACTTAGTCTTCCTAAAGAGGGAACTTAGTCTTTAACCCTAAATAGGGGCTTCCTAAATAGGGAATTTTATAAGGAGGGGGTATTAAAGAAAAGTAGGAGGTTTTTATAATACTTATTTTTCCCTAGAAGAGCTTCCTAAAAAGGGAAAACTTAGTACTTCTAGTTTAAAAAGGGGCTTCCTAAAAAGGGGATTTAACTTAACTAACTAGTCCCTAAAAGGGGTTAAAGGGTCCTTCTTAAAGAGGGAATTATTATAATTATTAATTAGGTTAAGGGAAAAATAATAATAAATAATAAATAGGGAAGTAAATTAATAAATAACTATTTAACTTAAGAGTTAATACTTATTATATACTCTAATTAAATACTAATAAGAAGGGGTAATAATAAATAAACTAATAGAATAATTTAAGTAATTTAAAAAACTTAATATATATTATTTTAACTTAGAAAAATTAAGTACTATTAATATAGTTAATTAATAGTTCTATTAGATTTTTACTTACTAGTAGAAGGTTATTTCCCTAAAAGTACTAACTTTTATTATAATAATAAACTAATTAATAGATTTATTAAATAGTAATAAGGTTATAAAAGGGAGAGATTTAAGCTAGAAATAATAAAAGGGAGAGATCTAGGGTAGAGATTATAAGAGGGAGAGATTTAAAGTAGAGGTTATTATAGGAAAGAGGGGGTTTTAGAAGTATAAAAGAGAGAGGGATTCAGTACTAAATAACAGAAAACAGTAGCGAATTAAATAATTTAATATAACTAGCTAAATTAATAAAAAAGAGGCTAAATAAGCTAAATTAATAAAAAAGAGGTTAAATAAGTTAAATATAATTATTACCCCTCTTAAGTATTTTAGAGGAGTAGGAGGGGGCATACTACTATAGAATTACTACTTTATTATTACTATTTATAATATATTTAACTTACTATATAAATAATATAAAAAGGTAAATTATTATTAATAATAAGTAGTTTTAATATATATTTAGTATATTCTCTTATAAAATTTCTTTATAAAAGAGAAGAAATTTACTTATTTTCAAGGTTAAATAAATTAGATTTTAGTAGGTATAATAGGATAACTTACTCTATAGTAAAGTGAATTAATTAATCTATACTATCTCGTATAATTTACTCTATAGTAATCTAAAGAAGAAGGGATTAAATTAATAGTTTATTACTATTTAAATAAGTTAATTATTATTTAGAGGTATTCTTTACTACTAATTATTTTAGAAGGGATAAATTATAAATAAGGGATAAGGGAGATAGAGGAATAAAGGGAGAAGTATAGAATTTAATAGGATTAATAAGGGAGAGTAAGAATTATTAAGGATTATTAAGGGAGAAGAATAATTCTATTAAATCCAAGGCAGAAGAATAATTTTTAAAGCTATTATAGAATAATTAGAGAGGAAGTATAAATTATATATTTATAATTATTTAAAGAATTAAGAGTATATAATATAGTAGGAACCTTATTAGTACTAAAGAGAATTAAAAACTTTATCTAAGTAGGGCTAATAAAGTTATTATGGGGTAGACTAAAGTATTAATTATAAATTAGGGGATTTAAAACTTTACCTAATTAAAATATAATTTAATACTTTAGAGAGTAGAATATAAAAGGGGAGACTAAACTATTACCTTCTAAATTTATTATCTCTATTAGTATAGTACTTAATTATAGAGGGAGACTTAGAATTACTCTAGAATAAATATTATCTCTTTAATTTAGGAAGTAGTAAACCTTATTA
>JAXISO010000774.1:0-11867 GCA_036785465.1 Colletotrichum agaves | reverse complement strand
TTATTATATTTACTTACTAAATTTAAAGTAAAAGTAAAGTACTCTTATTTAAGCGTAGTGAATTAATAGCTATTATTAACTATTATTAAAATAATAAATAATAGATATATATATATATCAAAATTAGAAATAGGTACCGCTGGTTAGTACGGCGCTATTGCCGGGGCAATTAGTTTAGTGGTTAAGTGTTTCTGTTTGGCGCAATTGTTTTGTCTTTTTAGCCCTATAGGTCTAGAGGTTAAGGGTTTAAATCCCCCTTTTACCACTTTTTTTATAACTTTAATAGTTATATAAAAGGCTTAAAAGTACCCTTAAAAGGGTTATTTAAGGGTATCTTTAGTTTATATTAAACTTAGAGACTAAAGTAATAGTAATAGTAATAGTAATACTAATATTAATAGTATAATAATAGTAGTTATACTATTAATATTAGTATTAACTTATAATATTACTATAGTTTAAATTCCTTTATATAAACTAAAGTATAAATGATTTATTATATAATTTAGAGATCTCTAAACTATTTAAATCTTGGAATATATAGTATTACTATTAATTATACTACTTTTACTTAAATACTATAAATTAATAAATATTATATATTTATTACCTAACTTAAACTATATTATATATTATAATATATTTTATTAGTAAGTAAATGTTGTGATGGGTGCCCTATAGAGGCCCTATGCGCTGGTGCCCATATGGGCCCAGCGCGGCCCTCTGCGGCTCCCTGCGGCTCTCCGCGGCCCTCTGGGGCCCTCTACCCGGGTATATATAGCCCATCTAGAGCAGCCACTCCCTTTTACCAATATACAAGCCTTTTCGCTTCCTCACATCCCACGCGCACGTCTCGCATCGTCACGACAGTAAATATAAATATATATAAATATATTATTATACTAATTAATACTATAGGCTATGCTTTAACATACTACTAGCTTCTCTTAACTTAGGGATAGACTTAACTAGTAGTCTACTTTAAGTATTATTAGTAATAATAGTATTTAAGAATCCTTTAATTATATGAATAATATTTTTTAGTTTACTGAATTATACTATTCTAATATAATAAAAGCTATTAGGTTTTATGAGATTAAGGAAAAAGCCTGAGTTATAAATTATTATAGAGAGGGCTTTAAGTTAGATACTAGTAAACCTTATAATAAGTATAATACTATAGAAAGTATTATATTAAGTTATAAAGCTAAATATACTTCTAAACTATATTTAGAAATAGTTAATAACTTTAGTTGGGAGCTAAATCTAAGCTCTATTAATACCTCCTTTTATATTAAGTTAGAGGAATTAAAGGTAATATACTTTAAGTTTATATATTATAAATTATATAATATAATATTAATATAATAGTTATTTTAATTATAGGTTATTAAATTAATTCCTAAGGAGATTATTAGGGAGTTAAAGAATGAGTTAGAAGGGTTTAAACTATATTATAATAGGGAAGAAAAAGAAGATATTCTTTAGTTATTTTTAGCTATAGAACTAGAGTTAGATAGTATTAAAGTTTTTTAATAGTATAACTTAATAGCTTATTATCTTACATAGTTATTTATTATCTTCTTTCCTTATCTAAGCCTAAATTAAAGTAATAAAGGCTTTATTATAGTTTATAGTTGTTTTTATATATATAATATTCTATTTATTATTCAATATTATAACCCTAATATATTCTTATTTTAATTACTTTATAAATATTATATTATATAAATAGCTTAACTTAAGTATTATTAATAAATCATAAACAAATATAATTTATTCTTTATATTATATATAAGTATAAAATATATAATTACTAGAAATAATATATATTTATTAAAAGTAATATATATTTAAAGATATATAATATATTATATAAATTAATATATATATATTATAGTAATAGTAGATTCCATTGCCCTGTTTTAATTGTCCCCTGTAGTTTTATCTTAATGACTTGTGAGGTAGACTATATATAGAAAGAAAAACCTAAAATAAAGGAAATTTTAATATAAAGGAAAGAAGTCTATTTAATAGTTTAATATTTTATATAGTCTTATTATAAATATAATTACTTTTTATAAAGGCTATATTATTTATTATAGTATTACTTTGAGATATTCTCCTTTATAAGTTTATTAGTTTTATTCTATTTATACTTTTACTTATATTAACTCTAGTTATATTATTTATTTAATTATAAGAAGTAATAGTTATAGTTACTATTGGGAATATAATTCTCTATTTATTACTAGTAATTAATATATTTATTAATATAGTTCTTTTACTTTTTATAAGTAGGCTTAAAAGTATTAATTAGTTCTAGGTAGGTAGGTTATTCTTTAATAATAATAGTTCTATTTATTAATAGAGCTAGTGAGCTTGGACTTAGAGTAGGTACTTTTAGTTTTTAATATGGTAGTATTTTTCTCTTTATAGGTTCATAAGGGTTTAGAGGGGTTTTCCCTAGATTTAAGAGGTTAGAGTTATTATTATTAATAGGATTAGGGGCTATATTAGGTAGTATTATTAATTTATTTTCTAGGTTTATAATACGGATATTATTTAGGATATTAGGAGTAGTGGGTAATATAATATAATTATTAGGTTTATTAGGTAGACTTAAATAGTAGTAGTTTATAAAGGTCCTAGTGGGTAGTTTTAGTGACTTAGGAGGAGGTAGGTAAGTTACCTTTTTATTCTCTAAGGGTTATATTTTACTAGTAATATTATTAGTTTCTATTTTAAGTAGGTTTATTTTAAGTATATAAGAGTTTTATTATTATATATTATAGGGTAGTAGGTAAGTTCTATAGTAATCTTTAAGATATAGTAACTAATACGTCTTAAATATTTTACTATATAGGGTTCTAGTTTTATTATTATAGAGGTTAAATTATTAATAATTCTTTCTTTTATATAGGCTTGGATTTAATTTACTACTTTAAAATTATAAGTCTAGTTATTATTCTATCTAACTTAGAAATTAACCTTTATATTATATAGAAGGAGTTTATAAAGGTTATTGGGAGCCCTAAGGTATTTATAGTATAAATAGAGGTTATTTATAATTTTAATAAAATATTAGTTGGATTCCTTGGTTTATATAGAATTAGTATAGTAGGCTATACTCCTTTATTAATTTATTATTATTATAGCCTAATAATTACTATTAAGTTATAAGTAGAGTATTATAATATTTAATTAGGCTAGGAGGTTTTAGTGGGAGTTATAAATATTATAAATTAATATTTAGAAATTATTAGAGGAGGTAGTTTATATTTCCTAAGTAATTTATTATTCTAGGGTTGATATTTATTTATTTAATTCTTAGGTATTAGGTTTAGTTAGATAATATATATTTTTTACTTTAAGGAAGTTTTTATAAGTAAGGTGATTTTGAGTATTATAGAGACTTATAAGGTAGTACTATTTTAGTAAGTTATTTAGCCTACTTTCTACTTATATTAAATTCTTAGTGGCATTTAGTTTATAAAAATAATACTAAATTTTTATTACACTTAATAAATTAGTTAAATATATAACTTTTATTTTCTTTTATTTTTTAGAGGTTTAATATTACTTCTTAGGCTAGTAAGAGGGGGCTCTAGGTTACTATAGGGATTATTAATATAAATGGGACTCTTAGTGTTAAAGGCCCTATAAGGGCTTTGGTTTACTTATGTAGAAGGCTTTCCTTTATATAAGTTGAATACTCTCTTATTAATTTATTAATTCTTTTATTTAAGAGAGGTAAGGATATTATTCCTCTACTTATAATTCTAAATAGCATTAACTATAGAGTAATTCTTAATAATAGGCCTTACTCTTATGGATTTATTAGTAGTAGAATTTAGGGTTAAGTTTAGGTTTATTAAGGGCTAAATAGGCTTATTAATTAGTATAAAGACTCTAGGAATTTATATATTAAGTGTGGATAATATAGGGTCTAGGTTAAGCTTATTAAGGTTATTAAGGTAAAGTTAAGTTATTATCCCCTTAATTAGGTTTTTTATATTAATTATAGCTTTATCCTAAGTATAAATTATTTATTATAGCTTTTTATTAAATAATTAATTATTAATTCTTTAAATATAATTATTTTACTTAGACTTCTTATTAAGTATTAAGAACCTTATATTTTTTTACTTAGGGTTTCTAAAATAGAATTTAGTAGTAATTCTTCTAGCCTATAAGAATATAATATATTTAATAGGAGAGCTAGTTTAGATTTTAATATAGTTTAGTTTTATAGCCTAATGGATTTATTTGAGGTAGAGAATACTAAATACCTATAGATAATTTAGAGAGAGTTAGGGGACTTAAATAATATCTACTTATTATTTAAGAATAGTTTTAATATAATTAAGAGGTTTATAAATAATTATTATAAATATAAATAGAGTTTTTAATTATAATTTAGTATTTCTATCTTCTTAAAAGTTATTATAGAAGAAAAATTATTCTATAAGTTAGTTAATAATAAGTCCTAAGTAGTGGATAATATCCCCTTAATTATTTACTTTTATAGTTATTTATAGGAGAAAAGTAATAAGGTTATATTTATATATTATTTCCCTACTTTACTTTATTATATTATTATTAGTAGTAATATAGTATTTAATTAAGTTAATTTTATTCTTAATATTATATATAATAAATTAAAAACTACCTTTTATATTAAATATAATTAGTAATATTTTAGTTTAAATAGACTCTTATAAATTAAATAGGTTAATAATAAATACTATATAAGTTTAAATAGTCTTAAATTATATAGGCTAATACTTTCTAATATATTTAGTTTATTAAAGATAAATATAGAGTAAGGTTACTACTTAATTGGAAAAGAGTTATTTAAGTTATTTATATTTAAGGCTAGTATTAAGTAATAGGGTATATTATAATTGGGAAGGGGTAGGCTAATTTAGTGAGTAATTATTATTAAATCTTAGTATTAGAATATTAGTAGTAGTTTTCTAGAGAAGGGAATTAATAGGTATATAAGTATTCGTTAAAATAATACTATTTTATTTAGAGTATTTATATTAAGTTACTTTAGAAAGAATATTTTAAAGTTTCTCTTTTACTTAAAAGTTAGGTTTTTTAGAGGGTATTTTTCCTTATAAAGTTATTATTATAGAAGGATTAATTAAGGTTATTATAGACTTAATTAGAAATATAAGAAGGAGAGAGAGAGTAAGTAAGTAAGGTAGTGTGAGTTATAAGTTAATATTTAAAGGTAATATGAGTTTACTTAGTAATAAATAATCTTTAAGTTATAAGGGTAAGTATTATTAAGTTTATAAAGGGATCTCTAATTATAAAAGGGCTTAGTTATATTATTGAATAGGTTTGTGAGAAGTTAAATTTATTTATATTATGGGAAAAAGGCCTATTTATATAGAGAGGATTTAGTAAATTATTAATTTATTATTATAGTAGAATAAAGGGTTAAATAAAATATTAAGTAATTAGTTAGGGTGATTAATAAGGTTATTATTTATTTTATTTAATTAATAATTAGTAATTTAGAAGGAGGGGGGCGGGGTTATCTTTATAAGTAAGTGAATTAGTGGGAAATATAGAGAGGGCTTAAGATTTATTTAATTATTAGTTTTCTCCCTTATCCTTAGAAAATTTCTTCCCTTCTCTATTATTATATTAAAGGTAATAAACTATCCCTTTTATATTTATAGAGTATTATTAGACTTTTCTTTTATTATTATTATTATTAATTATAATTTCTATTAGAAATTTAAATACTCTTTATATATTAATATAACTAAAGAAGTATTATATTTAACTTCTTATAATTAAATTAGTTTTTAATAAGAGGGATTATAACTCTTTACTTTATATTAAGTTATTTATAGACTCCTTTATAGTAAAATCAATAGTACTTTATACTTTTTAAGTTTAGTAATTAATTTATTTATAAGTTATAGTATCCCTTATTTAATATAACTTCTACTTTTTAAAGTCTTTAAGTATATATTATAAAGTTAACTTTTATATAAAGGTTCTTCTTTTTAATAATTTAAATATTATAGTTAAATACTTCTAGAATATAATAGGGCGGGCCCTAAAAGGGCTAATATAGTAGTAGTTATAACTACTTATTTGTTATGGGCTGGGCTCTAAGGCGAGTAATATAAGCTATCCCGGACTCCGCTCTTCTAGTCCGAAGGTCGCGCGAAGACCGCGCAGTGCCATCCCTGCCCCATATTTAGGTCTTTAAGGACCCTAAGTTATAGTAGTTGTGGGATAAAGCCTAGTTATAAGACCAGGAGTACTAGTTAATACACTACCTTATAATAATAGGAGCCTGGTTATTCCCCCCTGGGATAATAGTGAAGGTGTAGATTGTAGAGTATAGTATTAATGTGGCTAGTTGGCTAATGTTCTGTGACTGGATCTGGGTACTGGGTAGGGCTGATGTGGATAATAATCAGAATATTCTTTAAATATAGATAATCCAGCTTTCCCATAATTCAGTAGTAATAGGATACCCAGGCTATAATAATATACTAAGTATTCTTAGTTACTAGTACTTTTAATTAGGGTAATTAAGTATAATATAGTAATTTATTTATAATTATAATAGGTGTAGAGGAGGGATAATTTAGAGGTAGGTAAAATATAGCCTATTATAACTATTACTAGTCCCTAAGTGAATTTACTCTTATCTCTTAATAGACTTTATTACTAACCTCCTAGTATTTACTATAAGTAGTATAAAGTACTTATAGGTAATTATAGACTGCCTAGGTAAGGTAGTTACTCTTAAAGTGATAAATATAATAAATATAAAGGCTTATGTAGAGTACTTTATAACTTATTATTATAGGTTTTATAGAATTCCTTATATAATTATTAGTAATAGGGGGAGTAATTAAATAAGTTATTTCTAGTAGAAGTTTTATAAATTAATAGGGATTAAATAGCTCTTAAGTATTATTTTCTACTTATAAATTAATAAAGTAATTAAGTAATTTAATTAGGAGATTTAGGTTATCCTTAGAATTATAGTAAACTTTATATAGAATAACTAGGAGAATTATTTACCCTCTATTTAACTATTATTAAATAATTTTAATATATTTATTATCGGGATTAGTCTCTTTTTCTTAGAATATAGTTTTTATATAAAGTTAATTATAGTTATACTAGTAAGTATAGAGTGAATTAGTAATTATAAGAATATTATTTAGAGATTTATTAAGTAATTTATATATACTATAGAGGTAGCTTAAGTAGTAATTATAGTAACTTAGTAAGAAATAAAGTAGTTAGTAAACTCTTAGTAAAGCCCTACTAAGTAGTTTAAGGTGGGAGATAAGGTTTAGTTATTAATAGTTAATTATAAAATAACTAGACCTTATAAGAAACTTAATTAGTTTTATTAAAAATATAAAGTAATTATAATTATTTTATTAATAGTAATAATACTTAATATACTAGGGAGAATTTACCCTAACTTTTATATATTACTTTTATAGAGGGCTAGGGAGAACCCCCTATTAAATTAATAATAAATAAATAAATAATTATTATTAATTTATAAGGACTTTAATAATAATAAGTAATAAGTTAGTGAGATTATAATAATAAAATAGAAAAGAAAGAGTTATAAGTAGATTTATAAAGTCTTTATATAATAGGAAAAATACTTAGTATTTATTTAGAAGTTACTTTTAGAGCTTAAGAATAATAGAGTAGTGAATAAGTATAAAGTTAAATATAATTAAATTATAAATTATAATAGAGATTAATAATATAGTACTATTATTAAAAGGAGTTCTATTATTACTTAAAAATTAGGGAGTATATAATAGTCTATAGGTTAAAGTAGTAATAGAGTAGTTAAATAGTAAAGGGGTAACTAAGTATTAGGAGTATATAAAATTTAGTATAAGTTAAAAGTAGAGATAAAATATAAGGGGAATAGTAAATATACTTCCTTAAAAATAGTAGTAATAAATAAGAATAGGCTAATTAGAGTAACCACTTAGGTAGGGGTAATATAGGTATTATAGAGTGTGGGTAGGTTAATAGGTGTAAAGCCTGGAGGCGTGGTGGGTATAGTGGGCGTGGTAGGTACTGGGGGTGCGGTAGGCGCGGGGGGAGCTGGGGCTTCCTTCTTTTTACCCTTATGGGTAGTATACTAAGTGGAGACCTATGTCTTTATAATAGTGAGGAGGTAGTAATAATCCTAGTACTAAGTTAGAGTCTATAAAGTAATTAATTAGGTAAGTAGAATATAAATAATTAATAAATTTATAAATACTTAAGAGCTAATATATATTAATTATTAGGCTTTTTAAACTTAGTAATTAGTAGTAAGGGGGAGTATTAATTAAATAATAACTTAATTATTATAATAAAATAAATCCATAGGAAATATATATAATAATATAATTATTATTATTATAAGTAATAATATAGCCTAAGTAATATAAGTTATTATTATTTATTTTATAAAGTTAATATAGAATTTATAGTAAATAAGTATAAATTATATTAATAAGGTTCTTATAAACTAGGAAAAAGTAATTAATATTAATTTTATAGAGGTTAATAAGAGTATAGGCTTTATAGGGGGTTTTATAGGGGGTATTAGTAGCCTGGGATATAAGGAGGTAGTGGGTATACTTATAGGGAGTTTATAATAAGTTAGTAATACTTAGACTTAATTTAGAGGGTAAAAGATATATATAATATTAGTATTATTAATAGGAGGGGGTTACTTAATATAATTCTAAGTAGTAGGCTCCTTATTATTATTAAATATAATTAAAGTTATAGTTAAAGTGCCCTTATTAGAGAGAGTTACTCTAGCCTTATTTAATTTAAGGAATTATATAAGTATAGAGTACTAATTAAAGGTGGCTAGTGAGCTAGTAGGAGTAGGAGACTTAGCCTCTATAGAAACTAAGCTAGTATTAGAAAGTATAAGCTATAGTAATAAGTTAGTAAGTTATATATAGTAGTGGGGTAGGATTTATATAGGCTTATTAGTATAGTAATATAGGTTATATAGAGGAGAGAGAGTTAAAAGTTTATTTATAGGGGTGGATTATTTAGTAGAGTAGGTATTTACTTAAGTAGGCTAAGTTAAATTTCTTCTAAATTAAGAGGGCTAGTAGGATAAGTTTATTTATTAATAACTAAGTAGAATAGAGTAGTGGGATATTATTATAAGCTAGGCTATACTTAAGTTACTATATTTATAGGCTATACTTAAATATATATAAAAGTTATAAGTCCTAAGTGGGTTATATAATACTTATAAATATATTACTAGAGAAGTTATATAGGGAACTTCCCTTCTCCTTAATTTAGATTCTATTAATTAAGGTACCCCTATATTATATAAACCTAGGCTCCGCCCTTTACACTATTTATACTATATAGTGTAACCTATAAAAGGTATATAATTATAAGTTATGTACTTGTTAGTTTACTGTACTTAAGTAGGGATGTTGTTTGTTGGTATGTATGGGCATAGCCCAGGCCCATTACACGCGGCATAGCCCGTAACATTATCCCCCCTCGCGCCTGCCCTGCTTGTTGTGGCCTTACGGAGCGCAGCGCCCTCGCGGCGGCGATTACTTAAGCACGCACCCCTAGGCCCGCGCTATTCCCGCGCATCTGTGCCTGTAAGCCAGGGAACAAAGTCGCGCGCAGCCCGCGACTCGAACCCTAGACCTTTTGGGTGTGACTTGATGGGGCGGGCCCCAAAAGGGCTAATGCGGCAGCAGTCGCAACTGCCCATCTGCGCTATGCGGCTCAACCCATAAAAGGTACATAATAATAAGTTATGTACTTATTAGTCTGCTGTATTTAAGTAGGGATATAGGAATACTATAGAGAAAGGGCCTCTATTCTATTAGTGTGTTTTTATTATATTCCCTATTATAGGTTCTTATAGGTTTTAAATAGTAAATATAATTAATTTTAATAGATTTAAAGTAAATTATAATTTTTATATTTAAGTAAATAGGAGTTAGAATACTATATTATATAGTAATAATAAGTAATATACTTACTCTCTTTATAATATAATTATTAAGGTATAGGTTTATAAGTTATATTTTAAGTATATAAGTTTATTTAATAATACTTATATAAATTATTTATATTATAAGTAGGATTTTAAGTATTCTTTTAGTTTTAAAGAGAATTATAAGAACTTTAGATTTAGTATAGAGGATTTAGTATAGAGGAGTAGTGAATTTAAGAGTATTACTATTAAATTTTAAATTAATTAAAAGATTATATAGTATTTAATCTTAGAGTTTTTAAGAATTAGTATTATAATAGAGTATTATAGGGATTAATTTAAAGAGTATAAGAGTAAATCTCCCTATACCTTTATTAAGTATTCTCTTATTAACTTTAATACTTCTAATTTAAATAAGAGAGAGTTAAGTAAAATTCTAATTTAGGTTTTTAGGAAGAGGAAGAAAATAAATTAATTAAATCTATAATATAAAAGGTTTTTATAGGCTTAAAAGAGGTAGTATAAAGAGTAAGTTTTTATCTTTTAAAAGTTATTAAGTAAAATATATTTATATAAATAATATAGGGTGTCTAATTAAAAGAAATATAGGAAAAGTATATATTAAGTAAATAGAATATTTATATATATAAATATAAATAGGATTGGGAAGGTTCTTTTATTCTTAGTTTTCCTAGTAGAATACTTATTTCTTACCTAGGAAAGCTTATTTATTTAATTCTATATATTAATAGGGGCTTTATAAATAGTCCTACTAAGTATTTTAATTATAGAATGTATTTTATGAGATGTGTTTATAGTGATATAGATATAATTCAAATAAATAATATAAGATAAATAAAGGAAAAAAAAGTAGAGTTGAAATTATTAATAAATAGTGGGGTTATAGTATTAAGTTAAGTAAAATAGTAAGAGAAAGGGTAAATATAAAATTTAGGGGAGTTTATAATTTATTATAAGAATTCTCTAGTATAATTTTAAATTTTAATAATATTAAGGTTAATACTTTAGTATTAGTATAAAATTAATAATAATACTAAGTATAGTTATTAAGAACTCTATATAGACTTTTAAGTACTAGTTATTTTAAATACTTTCTTAAGTAATAAGTAAATATAAATAAGGAGGAATAGTATAAAAGTAATAAAGTAGTAATTATAAATATAAAAGGTTCTCGCGTGGGATTATATAGTATTATAAGTATTACTACTCTCTATTATAAGCTAGTTATTAAATAGTAACTCTATAGTACTAAAATAGTATTATATTAAACTTAAGAAGAGAAAGGAAAGAGTTTATATAGAGTATATAAACTCTACTATATTCTTATAGGGCTCCCTAATATAGCCTACTCTAACTATTATATATAAGCCCTAAGGCTTAGGTTTATAATATACTCCCTATTTCCCTATTATTACTATACCCCCCCTCCTAATAATATAGTTACTAACTTTTATAGTCTTATTCTATTAATTAATAGGAAAAATCTAATTCTCTAATTATAACTTACTATTTAAGTAATTATATACTAGTTCCTCCTTTCTCTAGGATTATAAGTAGTTCTCTCTCTCCCCTGCTCTTTCTCTCTCCTTTTCTTTCCCTAGTAGTTATTCCCCTTTTCTCTCTCCTCCTATTATTCCTCTTCTTTTCTCCTTTTTTCTTATCTCTCTTATACTACTATAATATACTTATATTATTATTACTATTTTCCTATTATTCCCCTCTCTCTTATTATATTAATTATACTTTTTTTTACTTTTAGTACTCTTAATAATAGTCCTAGTTATAATAACTTTAATAAGAAGCCTATTTTATAAGTATATAGTAATTATATTCTTAATAG
>JAXISO010000773.1:0-11891 GCA_036785465.1 Colletotrichum agaves | reverse complement strand
TATAAAACCCTAAGAGCTCTTATAATTAATTATATTATCTCTAAAACTTATATTTAAAATTATTTCTAATATATTACTTAAGGTCCCTGGATTTACTTTATATTTAGGGTAGAAGTAGTAAGTATTATATAAATATTAGAGAATTTAATTAGTAGTTTCTTAGTATTTTAAGCTTAGGTTTTAATTAAAATAAGTAAGTTGGCTTATTATGAAAGTAATATTTAGCCTTATTATTACTATTATATATAGGATTATTCCCACTTTATATTAGAAGAGGTTTATTTTACTTACTAAGGCTTTATTTTTATATAGGAGAAGCTTAACCTATTTTATAGGAGTTATATCTCTTATATAAGGTTTATAACCTTTAGGGAGGAGCTTCTTAATCTTCTTATAATATATAGTCTATAATAATTATAATTATTAAAATATTCTATTATATAGGATTTTAATCCCTAAAAACTACTAGAGAGGCCCTTTATTTTTAAAGTAGTATTTCCACTGAAGTCTAGTAATTACTTCCTTTATAAGAGCCTTATGTGATTTTAGAAATACTAGAATATAATTATTAATATAGAAGAAGAATATTACTTATTCCTTCTACTAATAATAGTCTTCTCTAAGAATTTAGGAGAAGTTTAACTCTTTAAGTCTTTTCTCTAAGTAATATTACTAAAATAATAGTAACCTCTAGAGGCTATAGAGAGCCTTTTAGAGTTTTAGTATACTCCTAAGTTTCTTATACTTAGGAGGTATTTATATATAGATCTCCTTATTAATTAGTATATATATAAATATATTTACTATATTATATTAGAGAAGCTTAAAATTAAATTAGGCTATAATAATTATAAAAGTATAAAAAGAGGTTCTTATGAGAGTTATTATGTATATATTATAAGTATTTTATACTTATTAATTACTTTATATAATTAAGTAGGCCTTTAGTTTTATTAGTCTCTTATATTTATTTAATTTATAAGTATATACCTAGTAATAATTAAGTACTTAGTATTCTCCTAAAGTACTCTTTTTAATCTCCTTTTATAATTAGAATAATTTATACTCTTTAAAATAACTTTTCTTAGTTTCTTAAAAGTTCTTTATTAGAGAGTAAGGTTTACTTAAAGTATTTAATCTCTTCTTCTTAAATTTAAAATACTCTTCTTAGCTTAGTAATTATTAATATAATATTAGTAGAGGTAATAAATTTCTCTAGTAAGTACTTAAAAGGTGAGAGGTTATGATACTATGAGCTTTTATAGGGAGAGAGCTTCTAGAGGGCTTGTCGTGATACTTAAGACTCTTTCCTAGAGTCTCTAATAGTTAGGAGCTTTTAGAGGGCTTATTACTATATACTAGGCCCTTATTAACCTTTATTTTACCCTTATTATTTATGTGAGATATACTAGGTACTATGTGTGGATATAATAAGTTATTTAGCTTATAAGGAAGAACTTAAGAGTCTTTGTATAGGTGGCTTTCTACTAGGAAGGCTACTTTGAAAAATATTCTGGGGGTTACTCTCTTAGGTATAAGTCTCTTAAATAAGTCCTAGATTTACTCCCTTATATTAATACTTATTTTAAGGTCTTTATTTAGCTTTATAAAAAATACTATAAACTTTAGAGAGTTTAGAGAAGTTAAAAGTAATTTAAATTATACTTTTATATACTTCTTAATTCTATAAACTAGGTTTTTAACCTACTTAGCCTCTTTAGGAAATTTAGTATTAGTATATTTAATAATCTTATCTATCTCTTTATTAGTATTTTATTATATAGGAGTACTATATAACTACTTAATTAATTAAATAATATATTCCTAAATTATATTAAGATCTATATAATAAAACTCCTTTATTATTTATTATAGGTTATTACTATAAAATCTCTTTTTATTAAATATTATATTTCTTATAGTAAATACCTTACTTTTAAGTAGGTTCTAAATATAAAATAAATTACTTAATATATACCCCATAAGGAAATTAATAAATACTCTTAGTATAAGTTTCTAGAGGTACTTCTAATAGAGCTAAGTCTCTTTTATTATTATATATACTTTATAATTATATATATAAAGGTATAAGAGATTAGGTCTTATTAGGGGTTTATTATTATTATCCCAAAAACATTAATTAAAGAGCTTATAAAGTGTTCTCTAGCCTTGGGACATAGAGGGTATATAGTTATATAAGTATACTATAGCCTTTATAATCTTAGGTTATAGAATAAATAAGAGTTTTATACTAATAGTTATTACTCTAGCTTACTCCTTTATTACTACTACTATTCACTCTACCCCCCTATTTTAAGCCTAAGTATTTAGGGTAAATAGCTTAAGTTTAATACTTTAATTATAAATTATAGATTAAATATACTTATACTTATAGATTTTATTATTAGCCTTAATCTCCTTTACCTATATATAATATATATTCTAGAAGTAAGCTAGGAGTTTTTTAATTATATTAAAAAGTATATTTATTTTATAATTTAATAAGTAGAAGTCCTATATAAGGTCTATAACTCTATTAATTATAATTATTAATAAAGTTACTTCTCTATAACCCTACTTATAATTATAAAAATTAATTATAAGCCTCTCACTTAGTTTTATATAAGCTATGAATTCCTTAGGAGTTTAATAGACTATCCTATATATTTTCCCTATCCTATATACCTTATAATTAATTATCTTTATACTTATAGAATTTATAAGTAATTATATACCCCTTATTATATTTATAATATACTTAATAAGCTCTAGTCCTAGGTAACTTAATTTATAGTACTAGAGCTTAATAGAGCCCTAAATAGGTCTCTAAATAGTTTTAGAGGTAAACCTATATCTCTTCTTTAATCTTAGGAGTTTATTAAGAGTAAGCTTAAATAAAGGGATAATTACTATAAGTACTATATTATATAGGGGCTAATAGTCTAATATATATTAATTATTAATATACTTAAGAAAGTATAATAGGCTCTAGTCCACATAGTATATATAGTTATTACTAGAACTTATATTTTATTAAATCCCTTATTTATAAAGCTTCTAAAGGAATACTAGGTTACTTATAAGGCTTATATAAAGTACTATATTATAAAGTTAGAGTATAATAAACCTCTTAGGCCCTTTTAAATAAATATAAATAGTCTTATAGGCTTTAATTAGAACTCTCTAAGTCCCTATTTATAAAAAGTCCCTTAATAGGGCTACTCTTAAAGTTATAAATTAGTAAAAGTTATTAAAAATATATATTATTATTCCTAAGTCTAGGATTATCGAATTGTCGGTGATATTGATAGTATTAATTATAGAGAGTACGCGCAATTTAGCAGCGCCTGCACAAGCCCCTTTTACGAATCTCGCGCGGCAGTGAAGGGCAGCAAAAACCGCCCACTAAATTTAACACACCCCCCCAAATTAGACCCTCCCAGGGCCCAATCTATAAAGAGAATTACATATTTCTAAATATAATAGTAATCCTATATATATATATAATAATAAATTTAATTACTTAATCCCTATTACTCTTACTAAAACCTCCTTAATAAGTAGAAAAGAGTTATACTATTTATAAAATCTCTTATAAGCTCTAAGGCCTCTAATAATAATCCTAGTATAGGCCTAAAGGCCTTAAGCTCCTCATAATTATAGTAAGGTAATCTTAGACTCTTCCTTATTAGTACTTAAGGTAGTTATTTAGTATCCCTTATAGGTATAGTAGGGGGCTATTTAGCTCCCTAGTTAGACCTTATATAGCTTATAATTAAAGGTCTTATTACTCTCACACTACTAAATAATTTAATTTATAATTTCCTACTTTAGTTACTACTTTAAAGGACCTCTAATAATATAATAATAGTTTTAGAGAGTATAAAAATATAGCCTATAGGCTAAGTAATAAGGGGGATTCTTATAAGTACTCTTAATAATCCCCTTTTATTTAAGAGTCCTTACTTATTTAATAGGCTTATAGGGTTTAGGGTTTTAGGTACATTTAAGGGGTATTAGTTTAAGATTATATACTATAGGTATTATTTAGTATACTTTAATAATAACTTTATATAAATTAAGAACTTCTTATTACTCTTAAAATATATACTAAATATTATAAGTAATTAACTAAGTATTAAGGGGGGAATTAAATAATAAATAATAGAAGTCCCTAAATTAGTTACCTATCTTAAATAAGCTAGTTCTAGAAACTTATTTTATTATGAGGTATATAGTCTTAAACTTATTAAAGTACTTATTAACTACTATAACCTTATATAGGCTCTTACTTAAAGTATTATTCTAAAGCTTATAATAAGTAAAATAAATCTACTAATATTAATTACTCTCTAATAAAGCTAAATAGGTTAAAAGTAGCTAATACTACTCTATAAGAGTATTTAAAGGGGAGTAGTACATAGTAAAGTAATTACACGAGAGAGTGTGGGTAATAAGGTCGCGAACCTCCTTAATACTATTAGTAATATAGTTATATTCTATGAGATTTATTATATAGTTACTATATAGTTATATATAGACCTTGAGGTACTTAGTAGAGAGATCTCATAGTACTTCCACAACTACTAAGGGATTTAAGTACTTTAGTAGTAGTAATAGAGAAGGGGCTTTAGGCCTTATGAGTATTAGGAGGGTGGGAGTATTAATAAACTCCCATATACTGAGATTATGCGCGCGGGTTTTAATAAATTGCTACTAATATATCTAATTAAAGAACTTCTTAAGAGTAAAAGATATACTAAAAAGGGTAGTAAGGTAAGTTTTTAAAAGTATAATAAACTTAAGTAATTATAAATGGCTACTAGTAACACAAATTAGACTATTAATTATTAAATTAGTAAAAGAGGTGGGGCCCCTTCTAGGTGCTATTTTTGGGTATAATATACCCACACACCCCCCCCCTATAGGTTTCAAACCCAGGCCCTCTGGCACTGTAGCGCGTAAAAGACTGTTAATTGTTGAATTGTCGGTGATATTGATGGTATTGATCATGGAGAGTGCGCGCAATTTAGCAGCGCCTGCGCGAGCCCCTTTTACGGATCTCGCGCGGCGGTGAAGGGCGGCAAAAACCGCCCACTAAATTTAATAAGGATTATAGAGTTTATAAGTATATAATACTTCTAAGTTATAAAAGTTACTTCTACCTAACCTCTTAACCTTTTATATAGTTAATTAGGCTAAATAGAGGTCTTTATAATTTTTTAAATATACTTTGTGAAGTTAGAGTTACTTTTTATATAGTACTTAAGTACTACTTAAATTCTATAATTTAACTCCTAGGCTTTTAGGTAAAGGGTTTTATTAATATAATAGTACCTTAGGAGTAAGTAATATATTTAGTAAATCTTATAAGTAGTTTTACTTATTATAGGAGGGTTTAAAATTAACTCTTCTTACTTTTAGTAATTATTAATAAGAGCCTTTATTTACTCTTAACCTTTTCTTCTATTTAAAGTATTAGGAGTAGGGCCTTAGTACTTAGTTATATTAGTTAGCTCCTTATAGGCTCGTGAGATTAGTTTAAAGGCTCTATAGGTTATTTTTCCCTTCCCTTAAGTATTATTATAATTAAAGAGAAACTCTTAGAGATTAGTAATTACTATACTTATTATAAGAGTATTATTATAAATCTCTCTACTCTTCCTAACTTAGTAAGTAAATATTTATAATTTTATATAATTTTAATTTAAAGCCCTATAAAGTTCTAGAAATTATAGATTTATGGATTATATATTAAGTATATTATTTATAAAGGCTTTATAAAAAGTACTCTCCTAATAGGAGATCTAAATTTCTAAATTCTTTTTAGTATTAAGATATTTTTAATAGGAGTATACTAGTATAGATTAGTATTTTATAATTACTTAAGTTCTTCTCTCCTAAGAGCTATAGTTTATATATTACTTAAGTTTATAAAATTAAATATTAAGGCCCTTCTTAGTATAATAATAGTAGGTTCTAAGTTTAGGGCTTATACTCTTATAAATATAATCCTGAATAATATGGATTCCCTTTATTACACTATTCTATATAGTAGCCTAAAAAGTGTATTTGGACCTCTTTTCCTTATAAAGCTCTTAGTTCGTGGCTAATATATTTACTATAGATTATATATAGGGCTAGTTATTTTCCCTACTAAATATAATCCCTACTTTATCTCCCAAGGGAGTTACTAAGGCTAATAAGGTGCTCTATATATATACTTAAGGATAATTAGATAGCTTTGGAAGCTCTAGCTTCCTTGTGAGCTTAATATATTAAGGGTTTAAGATTATGGAACTTATGCTATTACTGGGATTAATTACTTCCTAAATCCTATAGCTATATATGAGTAATTTAATACTTTTAATCTAGAGTACCTAGTTCTTTAGACTATTTAGGGGAGTTTTATTAATAGCTTGGGAGGTTAATACTATTATTATAAATATTAGGAGTATTATAATATTATAGAATATATAATAAAAAATTTTTAAATAATTAATACTTATAATATTTATTAGACTATTAATTATTGAAATTGGTGATCTCTGTATTGTATTATTATTACTATGGAATTGTGAGAATTTCGCGCGGAGATATAAGACTCGTGAGTCTTGTAACTGTAGGTCGCGGACTAACTATTCTATGAATGAGCGCCCCCTGAATTTGACACTATTTCTCATGTGAACAAAGACATGGAATTAGTGGCTTGCGGGACCGCTGGGCGCGTTATTATCGCCATGGGCAAGGTGGGACAGTATGGAAAGGGTCTACTACAAAACTATAATACTGTAAGGCGAGCCTATAGTTATGGAATAGTTAACGGCATGGAAAAATATATAAGCACTGCTTATCTTCTTAAGCCTGGAGAAGAATGTGAGATTTAGGTGCTGTCTGAATTTAGGCGTTTAGAAGAAGTTTACTCCAAAAGAATGTAATAGGAGTACTACAGAGGCTCCTTTAGCGCCCTTCCTAACACTATAACTACTATGGCTCTGGGATATTGGGAATAATAGGCCTTGGAACTTATGGCTCCAGGTACTTATAGACCTTTCTTATTACTAGATAACCTTAGATTACTTAAAAAATATTTTAGTTAGTAAGTAGTAGGTAGGTGGAACTATTTAAGCCCTTAAGTATACTCTAATTATATACTTGTACCTTCTAGTTCTTTTAGCTAAGTAATACTAGTAGAATAATAAATTAAACCTTACTTAAGAATTATTACCCTCTTTTATTTAAATCTCTATTAAAAGTTAAATTAACCTAAAGAATATAGTAAATTATACTTAATTTATAATTACTTTAGTATATCTATAGTAATTAAACTCTAAGGGCTTAGACTTAAATATACTTAGTAGTAATTTAATTTTGAATTAAATAGAGTATAATTCCTACCAAGCTTTCTTTTATATACTAATTATATAATACTATATAAAAAGCCTTATAGTTATTATTTTATTATTTAATATATTCTAATTAAATAAAACTAAGGAAATATTTTTAATTCTTCTTAAAGAGAATAATAAATTTAAATTAAATAGTATATTATTAAATAATAATAATTCTAATTATAATTTTAATAATAATAAATAGAGATTATTTAAGGAATCAATAAAACAAATACTATTAGCTCTAGTAATGCTTTTTAATAGTATAGTAAATAAAAATACTAACTTAGAGAAAAATAACCTAAGTTTTAAGAGTATATATTACTCTTATTTATTTTCCCTAAATTAAATAAATAAGTATAAGTTAGAGGAAATATACTTTAAGTTTAAGAAGTTCTATATTTAATCTCTATGCTTAAAATATTATAAATATTACCTAGAGGAATAATATATATTATTCCTATTAAGGTACTAGGTAATAAGGAATATATAAAGTTATAAGAATTTATATAGTACTATACTAAAAGACTTAGGCCTACTAACTAAACCTTATATATTATTATAAGGGGTACTTTTATAAAATAAATAACCTTTAAGTATACTAGTAGTTATATATACTTATACCTAGTCAAGGATCTTTAGAATATAATTCATATATTCGTAATTAATACTCTTTATAAGTACTAGAGGTCTATTAAAATAAAAGTTTTAATACTTATAGTAAGAGAAAAGGTAATTAAGTATAAGAATACTTAAGAAAAAGTATTTAAAATATAAAGATCTAATTATTTAGTTAGGCTTTAATAGTAAAGTATTTATTTAAAATATGTCTTGTTTATTAATTATTTATAAATACTTATAAACCTATTATTAAGAGCTTCTTCTATAGTTAGTTTATAAACTTTAATTAAATTTATATTTATTATATTAATAAATTAATTAGTGAGAGGGATTAATTTAATATAAACTATTACTATATTATACCTACTTTGGATCTTAAAAATGGGTTTATTATTATTAAAGATATTTTATATAATAATTATTATAATAAAGAGAAGGAAGTATACTTTTCCTTTATAAGAATATTATAGAGAAGGAAAATATATAATAGGTTTAAATATATAATTTAATAATAATGATTAATTCTAATAACTTTGAATTATTTATATACAAGTAGTAATATAATATCTATCAAAATTAATTATAAAGTTAAATTTAGTTTTATTATTTCTTTTTTACTAAAGATAATACTATAGATGATTTTAATATTATATAGTATATACTAGTATATCCTACCTCCTATAGGAAAAGTACTACTAAATATTATTATTAGAATTATAAGAGTAATTTGAAGAATTAGTTAATTATATATAATATTTAGTAAGAATTTAACTTTAAGATATATAAAGGTTTTATTAACCTAAAGCTTTAAATATATTTTAGAAATTAAATAAGTTATAAGACTTTATTTAAGAGTATAAGGAATAGTACCTTATAAATATTTATAAAAGTTTTATTAATAATAATTATTTGTATGTAATTATTTTTATATAACTATTAAGAAATAGTAACTACTTTAATTCCTACTTAGAGTATTTTATTTTATTATTTTCTATAATTACCTTATATAAGAGAAAGAAGGAAACTAGGTAAGAGATACTAAGATTACCTATAATAAACTAAAGCTAATAAATTAGTAGATCTAATACTTTATTAATAGTAAGTATTACTAGATCATCACTTACCTTTATTTACAATAGGTCTAGTAATAGACCTTTACTAGTATAAACTACTTTATTCTAAATATAAATTATAAATAATTAAATTATTTAAATAAAGTTAGAATTATTTAGGGATAATTTAATAATTAGTTATAAAAAGGTAAGAATACAAATTATTTAATAACTTTTAATTAACCTAATTAAGTAATTTCTCTAATTTAGGTTTTTATTAATAGTAAAATATAATATATATATTATTATATATTTATCTATGTTTTCTAACCTTTTAGAGAAAAGTATAATACTTAGGTTAAATAGAAGTACTTATTTTTAGAAGTTATAACTAAGGCTAAAATATAAGCTAGCCTAATTAGTATAATTACTAATTAAAATTAGGTATATATATAGGGTAAGGCTACTACTAAATTAAATTGGGATTAAATTAAGTTTAATTTCTACTCTAATAATAGAATATTAGTATTATAAAGTAATATATAGTATAAAGGGACTTAGAGAAGTATGGTTTATTATTCTAAGAGAGTTAGAGTGTAGGCTACTAAGGGCCACTTTATATAGGCTACTATGGAGTGAGGAGTTAGCCCGGATAATAGCCACGTGCCGTAGTATATACAGTAGTACATACCCCGCACTATGAGGTGATTAAGTAAAGCTATTATAATAATTAGTTACTAGTACTAATTTATTCTAGGACTAGGGTCTTATTTAAAGTATAAAGGTAATAATTAAAATTATAGTTAGGATTAATAAGTCTAAAAATATATATACTTTTATTAGGTATAGTTTAAGAGAGGTATATAAAAGTATTATTCTAATTATAACTAGGAATTAAGTAGTAAGTTTAAATATCTCTATTTACTAATTTAATAAGTATAACTTATAAATATAATAACCTTTATAACCTAATTAAGAGTAAGTAGTATTTAAAACCTTTATAAAATATTATTAATATAATAATAGAGTAATAGCCTAAGTTAAAAAACTAGGTAAAGAAATAAATAATAACTAATTATTTATTTAGGATTATATTATATAGTATTTTTAATTCTAAATAAAAATTAGAATATTTTACCTTGAATAAGTAATATTATTAAAATTCTTTATAAAGGCTTATATAAGTAGTCTGGAAAATATATATCCTTAAAAAAGGTAATTAAAGTTAATTATAAATATAACTAGAGCCTTATATAAATTAATATAGTAATACGAAACTTTTAACTCTTTATATTTTATAGAGACAACTTTATATAAGACTAATTCTTTAACTAGGAAAGTAAGAAGGATAAGGAGAGAAAGGTTTAGAAAGTTTTTTATAATACTTATACTCTTAAAGTATTTAAAAAATAAAAGAAGAGGAATTAGAAAGGTTATAGTAGTAATATATTTAAGAATAATTATAATTATAGTAGTGTTACGGGCTATGCCCAGATAATGTTAGCCCGGGCTTTGCCTGTGCTTAGTTACCTAGTTCCCACCTAGTACTCCTCTAGTGGGCCCCTACTGGGCCCCTTATATATAGACTTTTTATCTATTGTGGGAAATTTCCCTTTTCCCTCCTTAGTTCTAAATAAATAGTATTTTATATACTCTTTAGGCTGAATAAGCCTAGGCCTAGCTCTTTATAAGTAGGAGCTAAATAAGATTAAGTATACTATGGGATAATAATACCTCTAAAGACTCTAATAATAAATTATTAATTAGGAGCTTTTCTAGTAATAGAGTACTATAATAATATATATAGAGTTATTATAGAAAGTAAGTTTCTATTTTTATATTTAGTATTGAATTAGTTTAAATTCAATTCTAATTAAAATTAGCTTATAGTCTTAGTCTAAATAATTATAGCCTAATTTAAAATACTAGACTATAAGACTATAATATAATAAGAAGAAGAATATTATAAAGTAGACTAACTTTAACTTATTAATAAGTAGGTACTAATTATAATTAACAAACTAGGTAGGAAACTTTAAAAATCTAATATACTATATAGTGAATTAAAGAGGCTTACTAGTTATAAATAGACCTATAAAGGGAGAAGTTAAGATAAAAACTAGCTCTAATATATACTATAGTATATTTATAATATATTTAGAATTAGGTATTATTATAGTAGTTTTAAGCCTAAGTAGTACCTCTATAATTATAGAGTATAATAAGTATAGGGTAGTAGTAGAGTAGTATTCTATTACTTACTTAATATAATATAAAGTGGGATTGGGGGCTTAGAAGAAGTATAAGGGGGAAGTAATAGTTTATTCTTAGGCTAACCTAGGTTTAAGAAGAGTTTAAATAGGGTTTTTTTATATCCCTATATATAGAAAATAGAAATAATATTTTATTTTAAAATTGAATGTTAAATTAATATTTATATCTCTAAAATATTTAATTATAATATAATATAATATATATTCTATATAATAATTAATATATTCTTTCTAATTAAAAGTATTAAATATATTTATATTATTAAATTAAAAGGTTTGATTATATGTATATAGTAGTAAAATAAATCTTTTATTTTAGTATTATTTTATTCTTCTAGTTTAAAGTTTGATAATTTAATAAGACTTTAATTAATTAATTTAAGATATTTTTAATTTATCATTATATTTTTAAAAACACTAAATAAAATTTTAAATACAAAGTATATAAACCTTTAATAATTTAATATAATATATATATATTTATATTTATTATAATTAATTTTATATATTTATAGAGTTATTAATTATAAATATTGATATAATTCATTTTAATA
>JAXISO010000772.1:0-11900 GCA_036785465.1 Colletotrichum agaves | reverse complement strand
CTTATTATTATTATTTATAAACAAATAAAAAATCATATTCTTTTATAATAATATCTCTTACCTAAATAGCTTTTTAAGTAAATATATTATAAACTTTATAACTATTAAATCCATAATTAACTAGTATAACTTTTATAGCTCTATTATTTAGTTTTCTTAATTTAGGATCTTTATTCTTATAATAGTATATATTACCCTATACTTTTATATATAATAAGTCTAGTTTTCTATTCTTTTTAAGTTTATAAGGACTTTTATAATTAAGAGATTTATATAGGGTTCTATTATATATATATATAGAAGCTAAAAAGGCTTCTCCCTATAAATAATTTAGTAAACTAGTATTTTTAAGTATAGTTCTTATTATATTAATAATAGTATATATAATATATTCTATTAAATTATTAGGTTTATATATATAAGTAAGTATAATATTATATTTAATATTATTATATAAATATACTTTATTTATAGAAGTATTATTAAATTTAGTACTATTATTAGTACTAAATTCTTTTATTTTAAATATAATAGTCTTATAGAGTATTATAGGCTATACCTAGATAATGTTGGCCCGGGCTTTACCCGTGCTTACTTACCCGGTCCCTACCCAGTACTCCCCTAGTGGGCCCCCACTAGGCCCCTTATATGTAGACTTTTTATCTATTGTGGGAAACTTCCCTTTTCCCTCCTTAGTTCTAAATAAATAGTATTTTGTGCACTTTTCAGGCTGAATAAGCCCAGGCCTAGCCCTTTATATATTTAGAACTTAGTCCTTATTCACTATATAAATAATAATAGGGTTAAGTATAGCTCTCTATTAGTAAATTACCTAATTAGTAAGTTAGGCTCCTAGAATAAATAAGAACTATTAAATAATATAATAAATAATATAATAGAGGGAACTAATACTCCCTATAAGATTCCTATAGGAGGCCCTCTTATAAATAAATTACTCTAGTAGTAGTTAGAATACTTTATTAGTTCTCTCCACTAGAGGATTATAGAGCTAATAAATAAGCTAGTAAGAAGGAATACTACTACTTTAGTGAGCTACTTAGTATTTCCTTAGGTACCTATATTTACTACTCTCCCCATAATAGAGAATACCCTAGTCCTAATACTAGCTATGACTCCTATTATATAAGTGGCTGAATACCCTGTACTCCCCCTAGTAGTTACTTACTATTAAAAGCCCTTACCCCTCCTATTAAAATTCTTAGGTAAATAAAAGGAGTACTAAATTTAGACTTAGTAAATAAAAACTAAGCTTAAAATTAATAAGTACTTTTATAATAGTAACCTTAAATATTAGTATTTAATTAATATTTATTTAAATACTAGTCCCTAATAAGTAATTAAAACTTTTTATATAATAGGGGGTTTAGGTAATACTTATAATTTAGAAGTATTTATAATATACTTAAATTAAATATATTTAAATTTAAATAGTTAGCCCTAAGTAGTAGCTTAATTATAGGGGCTTTAATAGAAGAATAATAAGAGGCTTACTACTTTTCTTCCCTACTTTAAGAAAACCTTAGTAGAGGCTAGTGAATATAATTAGCTAGATATAGTTTAAATCTCCCTCCTAGAGGCTACTCTAGTACTTTACTTAAAGGAGCTCTTAATTATTATAGAGCTCCTTATAAAGTATAGTGAATAGTTTATAAAGGTTTAGGATATTATATAGAAGTTTAAATATATAAAGGGACTAGTTAGTTATTACTTAGTACTCTACTATAGAACTACTAATTATAATATTAATAGGGATATTATAATAATTAGTTTTATAGCTAAGTAGTATAATTACTAGGGCTTTATAGAGTCTCTCTCCTTTATTAATAATAACCTAAAGTATTAAAGAGACCCTTATAAGTATTATAATTATAGTAAGGTGGGCTATATTTAGTGGAACTATTTAAATTAGAAGAAGAATACTTTTATAAGAGTTTTAAAGGTTAAACTACTTATAAGTAATATAAATAAGGACCTAGGGAGTAATAGTGACTCCTTAAGTAATAAGGAGTTAGGAAAAGAGTAACTTTAGTATAAAGTTAAGTATTAGGGCTAATTTAGGTGGAAGTTTAAGAATAGAGAGAGTAATAAAAGTAGAAATAAAAGAGTAATTAGTAATTAGTTATTATTTAAATAAGAATTAATAAAGGCTATATTATTTATATACTAATTAATATTAATTATAATATATATATTATTATTAATATTTCCCTTATAAAGAAACTTTATTTATTACTTATTAATAAAAAGAAGAGGAAAATAAGGGGGTATACTATTAGACTATTACTTAGTAATATTTAGGGGATTACTATTCTAACTCTGGAGGTTAGTGGGTATATATAAAAGGTCTATACTTATATAATTAAAGGCCTCTATTCCCTCTTATACCTTAGTAGGCCTTAAATAGAGAATAATTAAGTGGTTTATAATACTAGGGCCTAATAAATAACTTATAGGAAGGTAAGTATAATAGCCTACTTAGAGTATTAGGAGGAACTTATAAGTCTTTAAGAGATTTAATTAGCCTACCTACTAGGGGTGAACTTCTTTACCTTCCTATACTAGTATATAATTAAGGCTAGTAAGGAGGTACTTATTACTTATTAGGTAATATTTATAAGCTTAAAGAATATTAAGAAGGCCCTAGTATTAAAGAAGTTTATTAATTCTAGGGATTATATATTAGTATATATTCTTAAGGAGTTCCCTAATTTATTTTAATTTAATATAGTCTACTAGTTACCCCCTATTTACTCTAGTATAAATTATAAGATTCCCTTAGTCCCTAATAAGAAGGGCTATATACTAGAGCTCCCCTGGGGGCTATTATATAATATATTAAGAGAGGAGTTTCTTATACTAAAGAAGATTTTGGAGGACCTACTAAATAAGGGCTTTATTAAAGTTAATAGTTCTATTATAGGGGCCCTAGTGCTTTTTATTAGGAAGCTAGGAGGAGGGATTTATTTCTATGTAGATTATTAGGCCCTAAATATTATTATTAAGAAAGATTAATATTTATTACCTTTAATTTTAGAGACCCTCTAGAGAGTAATTATTATAAAATAGTATACTAAACTTAATATAGTTATAACTTTTTATAAAATTAGGATTAATAAAGCTGACTAGGAAAAGATAGCCTTTTAAATAAGGTATAGGTTATTTAAATAGGTGGTTTACCCCTTTAGCCTTATTAGGGTACTTACTACCTTCTAATAATATATTAATACTTATTTCTATTAATTCCTAAATAATTTTATTATAGCTTATATAAATAATATTCTAATTTACTTTAGTGGGTTCTAGAGTAATTATAAGGATAAGGTCCACTAGGTACTTAGTTACCTCTTAATTACTGGGTTATAGTTAGATTCTAAGAAGTATAAATTCTCTATTATTAAAGTTAAGTATATGGGTTTTATAGTAACTATGGGAAAGGGTATTTCTTATAATTCTAAGAAGTTAGTTATAATTATTAATTAGCTCCCCCTAGTGACCTTTAAGGGGGTTTAAAGTTTCCTTAGGTTTATTAATTATTATAAGGTTTTTATATTTTAGTATAGTATAATTATAGAGTTATTAATAAGGTTAATAAAGAAGAATATTCCCTTTAGGTGGGTATTAGAGTAGTAATAAGTATTCTAGGAACTAAAGTGGCTCTTTATAATGGAATTAGTACTTTACTAGTTCGACCTAGATATTCTAATAATGGTAGAAATAGACTACTCTGGCTTTATATTAGGAGGTATATTAACCTAGGAAGATAAGTAAGGTACTAGGTACCTAGTAGCCTTTTATTTATAATATTTCTCCCTTATTAAGTATAATTATTCTATTTATAATAAAGAACTTTTAGTAGTATTATTCTATTTAAGAGTATAGAGAGTAGAATTAGGGAGTACTAGGAGGTTTAAGGTACTTATAAATTATAAGGGTCTTAAGTACTTTATAAAGAAGTAATACTTTATAGAAAGGTAGAGTTAGTAGGCTAAGGAGTTAGTTAAGTATAATTTCTACCTTAAATACTAATTTAGTACTTAAATAGTAGTCCCTAATATTCTCTTATACTAGGAGTAGAATGCCCCTAAGGGCTAGGATAATAATTAATAATAAGGGTAGGTAATTTAAATTATCCCTAATAGTACTTAACTTAGTAGGCTCTGGGTGGGCTATGTAGGAGTTAATAGTACTTAAATCTTTAATAGTAGGCCTAATTTCTAGGAACTTTGGGATTATATTATAAGAAAGAATACTTAGTATTAGTAGGTCTATATAGTTATCCACTAGGGGGACTATAGTCTCCTATTAGACCTCTATTTTAAAGTATAAATTATAAAGTATAAGATAAATACTCTAAGTAGGCTAGTATTTTAGGGGAGATTATAGGTTCCTAGTAATAATAATATAGACTACCCCCTAAATAAGTTTAGGATAAAGCTAGTATAGGAATCCTATAATTCTAGTATTATAAGTTACTTGGGGAGGAATAGTACTCTAGAGATTATAAGTAGGAGGTTCTACTAACTAGGGTAGTCCTAGATAATATAGTAGTTTATAAGAAATTATAATATATATAAAGGGGTTTATATTTAAAGGTAGGCTAAGAGGGGTTTCCTAAAGTCCCTCTTAGTACTTAATTAGTTATATTCTAATTTCTCTATAGACTTTATTATTAATTTTTCTCTAATAAAGAAGAGGAAGAGTTACTATTTATAGGTTATTATAGACTATTTAAATAAGTCCCTAACTCTAGAGGAAATAAATATAATAGAGGCTAAGACTTATATTTAGTAGTTTCTTATTTATTATTATTACTTTTATAGGATACTATGATTTATTATTAGTAATAGGGGGTTAAATTAGGTAAATTACTTCTAAAAGGAGTTCTATAGGCTAATAAGTATAACTTATTTATTAAGTACTAGGTACTACTTATAAATAAATAGTAATATAGAGTAATATAATTAGGAGATCTAGGTTATATTAAGGGTCTTTATTTACTAGTTCTAGGATAATTAGGGGGACTTATTATTTATTATTTAATTAGTACTCTATAATTAGTAATATAATTCTATTAGGATAATACCTTTCTTTATAGAGTATAAATATTATATTAACTTAATTCTAGTAATAGAGGAGGTTACTAGGGTACTCTTTAGTAGGGAGGTAGTAGCCTAGTAATTAGTTAATTAAATTAAATTAGTTATAGAGTTTATTTATATAGAGATAGTATTTATATAATAGAGGGCTAAGAATTAGGTTAATAAGAAGTAGTTATTAGTAGAGAGGTATTAGGTAAGTAATAAAGTATAATTAAATATAATTAATTATAAGTCCCTATAATTAAGTAAGAAACTTACCTAGCTATATTATAAGTATAAGGTAGTATAAGTAATATCCCCCCTTATAGTAGAATTTAATATACTAGGCTTTATATACTTAAAGTTCTATATAGACTTCCTTTAGAGGGCTATTAATAACCCCCTACTTAGGTAAATTATAATAAATATATAATTACCTCTTATTATAAATAATAATAGTAAGGCTAAATAGGAGGTTAAGGATATTCTAGTAGTGAGGTTCTATTGGGTAGGTAGAGAGTAGTAGAGGGAGGCTCTTATAAAGTAAGTTGGGTATGTGGACTTAATATAAGAGTTAGTGGCTATAGTAGTGGAGATAGTAGCCCTAGAGTAATTTAAGGAGAGGTATAGGGATATTATATTAAATAATAGTGACCTAGTAGTTACCCCCCCTTAGGATAGGAGGGGGGGGAGGGGGGTAATATTATGGGCTATGCCTGGATAATATTAGCCTAGGCTTTACCTATACTTACTCACCTAGTCCCCACTTAGTACTCCCCTAGTAGGCCCCTATTAGGCCCCTTATATATAGACTTTTTATCTATTATGGGAAACTTCTCTTTTCCCTCCTTAGTTCTAAATAAATAGTATTTTGTGTACTCTTTAGGCTAAATAAGCCTAGACCTAGCCCTTTATATAGAGATTTTTATATTTAATAAAAGATAAATAAACTTCTAGCTCGCTTTTAGTTTTTAATAGTTTTCTAAAAATAAATCTTGTAGATTTATTTAAATATAAAATAAAATACCTATATTTATTATAAGTTACTAGGGTAATAGGCTTATAAATATCTATAGTAACTTTATATAAATATAGGTAATCTTTTATATTATTAAATAATTTATTTCTTTTATTTATGAATTTGCCTAATATATAGGCTTCACAAGAAATATTATCTATAAAAGAATAATTATTTGGTATAATTTTATTTTTGTATAATTGTTTTAATGCTTGAATATTTATATAGCCTAGTCTTTTATACTATAATAAAGTATTATTTATATTAATAATATTATTATTTTTAAATATAGTTTTAGTGAAATATAAAGAGGAAGAATTATTAACTACTATATTAAAGTAGTATAAATCTTGTCTTTTGCCCCCTTTCACTAATACTGTATTAGTATTAATATTATATAATATAGGAATAGACTTCCATATTAAACAAGCAATACCCAGTTTATCTAACTGAGATTGACTAAGTAAATTAATACCTAGTTCTGGTATAAAATAATAGTTATTTAATAAAAAGTTATTATTATTTAGGAGATTTAGTTTTATAGAACCAGCTAAGGTTACTATTATACTATTTGCTTTTCCCCATTTAACTGTTTTATTTATATTTATTTTATTAAGAAGCAGAGATGAATCTATAATAACATATATTATAGCCCCAGTATCTAAATAAAATTTAATAATATTATTTAAGGAGTTATCTTTATAAGAATAATCTTCCTTATTATAAATTATATTTTCAATTATATTACCTAAAGAGGTATTAGTTGTGGGTTTTATATTATTAAGAGTTAAACTTACATTTTTAAATTCTTCTTCTTCTATATTAAGACTCATAGTATCTAAATTAATAGAACTTTCTATAGAGTTATTATCTATATCTACATCTTCAGTAAATTTATTATTTTCTTTATTAACTAAAAGAGTAGTTTTTAGCTTTTTCTTCTTTTTAGTTATCTTATTATCTTTTAGTTTAGTTATATGAACCTCTTTAGATGAATAAGTAAAAGATTTAAAGGCTTATTTTCACTCTTTTGGAGCCTTATTTAAATATAAAAAGAAGTAGTTTTCTTCTATATAACTTATAAGTTTATAGTTTTTATAGAATAAACCCTTAGTTTTCTTCTAAGGTTTTTTATTCTTTTTATTTAAATTAGTATTATTATTTATATAATTAATACTTAATTCAGCCTTTCTTTTAGATTCATCTAATAAATTAGTAAATAAAGAGTCTAAAGTATAGGTTTTTAAATTCTTTCTTAAAGATTAAGTTATATTAATTATAAAACTATTATAACTTTCATCTAAAGAATTTAGGATTTTAGCTATAATAATTTACTTAGGTAAAGCTAAGTTTTTATTAACTAAATCATTAGTTAATTCTTTAACTTTATTTAAAAAGTTTTCTAAGTTATCTAAAGATTCAGGAGTTATATTAAAGAATTCATTATAAGTTAAAAACTTATTTATAAATCCTTTAAATTCATATAGCTCTTTTAGCTTTTTCCAAGCCTCATAAGCTATATTACAATCTTTTATAACTCTAAGAGGACTATCTTCACATAATAACCTTATAAAAACTAAAGCTTTATTATTAAGGTCTATATTTTATGGAGATATAGGGGTTTCAAGATTTATATTAATATCTTTACTTATAAGTAGAGATTTAAATCTTAAAGCCCATACTGTATAGTTTTTACTTCCTACTAACTTATTAATAGAAATTTTAGAAGAGTCCATTATAAGTAAGAAGATATATATTAGTTTATATTAATCACTTTTAAAATAATTCTAATTAAAAAATAATTTTTCAAATATATAGAATATATTTATTCTTAAGAGATAAAACTAGTTATAAAACTAATAGTAATCCTCTATAGTATTTATTCTTTAAAGACTTTAATAATTATTAAAAAGTCTATATATTTCCTTCTCTTTATATATATACCTAAATAGGTATATTTTTTCTTATCATATCGTTTCGTATATGTTGTTTTTTTCGCTTGTAAGGGAGGCTTAAATTAACTAGGTAAATAAAGTATTTTATATAGGTAATTAGTAGAGACCTTTTCAAAGAGATATTTAAATATCTTAGATATAGGTTGTTTATAAGGATAATCATTATAATTAATAGGTTCGGGATTCGTTATAGCTCCTCTATAGAGCTTATTTGTATAAAAGAATATTAAAATAGTATGTAGAATCTCTGTTTTAGCGTAGGTTATAAAAGGTAGTTCTCTAAAGAGAAAAGTATTCTTATAAGGAATAAAAATATAAAGATATAAGAAGGTATTACTTTTAAGTAGTCCTATTACTTTACTAGGTATAACTAAGCTAGGCTCATAACCTATAAGCACGGAAAGATAAGTAGGTAATAAAGTAGTAAAACTTCTATATATATATAATAATATATTGGGTAGAGTGTGGTGTATAAGGATAGTTTTAATAGTTTATTATATAATATTTAAATAGAGGAATTTATAAGAATAAGAAATATATATATTCATTAAAGTCTTACTTACTTTTTTAATTAACTAGAAAGGTAAGAATATTTCTAGCTTATTATACCTCTTATTATTACACTTAGACCTCTACAGAGCTCCATATTAGTCCATTACGGACTACCGAATTAGGTCCGTGTGGGTCCGTGTGGGTCCAAGTGGATCCTGACCTCCGAAGTGGTCTGTGTGCTGCATTAGCGTACGCTTTGACGCATATTTTTATTATTAGATTATTATAGCTATATTTAGTAGTATTAGCATATAGTATAAAACTATATACCATTCAACTACAAATTTTATAAGGAATTCAAATATTCAATCCATTTCTTCATATCGTATAAGATCATAAAAATATAGATAAATATTCTTTATATATAAATATAGTTATAAAAGAATATATATTAACCTTATTAGGTTATATTCTTACAAGAGGGATTTAGTACTAAATAATATAAAATAATAGTAAATTAGGTAATTTAGTATAATTAACTAAATTAATAAAAAAGAGGCTAAATAGGTTAAATTAATAAAAAAGAAATTAAATAAGTTAAATATAATAGTTATTTCTCTTAAGTATTTTAGAGGATTAGGAGAGAGTATACTATTATAGAATTATTACTTTATTATTACTATTTATAGTATTTTTAATATATTATATAAATAATATAAAAGAATAAACTATTATTAGTAATAAGTAGTTTTAATATATATTTAATATATTCTCTTATAAAATCTCCTTATAAAAGAAAAGGGAATTACTTATTTTCAAAGTTAAATAGGAATAATCTTATTAAGTATAATAAATAAACTACTCTATAATAAAGTAAATTAGTTAATTTATACTATTTTAAGTAACTTATTATATAATAATTTAAAGAGGAAGAGAGATTAAATTAGTAGGTTTATTATTATTTAAATAGGTTAATTATTATATAGAGGTATTTATTACTACTAATTATTTTAAAAGGGATAAATTATAAATAGGAGATAAGGGAGGAGAAGGAATAAAGAGAGAAATAAGGAATTTAGTGGGATTAATAAGGGAGAACAAGAATTATTAAGGGAGAATAAGAATTCTATTAAATTATAGAGAATTTAAAAGAGGAAGAATAATTTTTAAAGTTATTATAGAATAATTAGGGGAGGAGATATAAATTATATATTTACCTATTTAAAGAGTTAAAAGTATATAATATAATAAGAACTTTATTAGTACTAAGGAGAATTAAAAACTTTATTTAAGTAGGGCTAATAAGATTATTATAAAATAAATTAAGGTACTAACTATAAATTAGGGAATTTAAAACTTTACTTAGTTAAATATAATTTAATACTTTAAAGAATAAGAAATAAAAGGGGAGACTAAATTATTACCTTTTAAATCTATTATCTTTATTAGTATAGTATTTTATTATAGAGGGAGTCTTAGAATTACTCTAGAATAAATATTATCTCTTTAATTTAAAAAATAATAAACCTTATTAATTTATAATTTATTATATTATAATATAATAATAAAGTTAATTACTAATTAATATAGGACTTATTATACTAACTAGATTTAGTTACTTTTATAATAGAGATAATAAGTCTATTATATTTAAAGTAATATAAAGTAGGTTAATTAAGATAAAATTATTTAGAGAGGGAGGCCTTAGAGAAAGGAATAATATCTAGTTAAAAAGAGTTATATATAGTCACGTGTGGATTATATAACTACCTATATAACTACTATAGTATTTACTCTAAAGCCTTAAATCTATATAGTATCCAGTGATATAGGCAAATATCCTAATAATTATTATATATATATAATTATACTTATTAAAATATTATACTTACTGTTATATACTTTAATTAAAGGTTTTATACTTTTTATATTAATTTATATATTTTAAAAATTATATATACTCTAAGTTCTTATTTTCTCTCTTAAATTTATTAAGTTTATATTTAAGTTATTTTAATAAAGTAAATAAGCTTTATTATACTATTAAAGCTACTTAAGTAACTCAGAGAATTAGTATTAACTTTAAATAAATAATTACAATAATAAGGCTTATTAATTCCTCTTTTATTCTTACCTAAGTTACTTTTACTACTCCTATTATTCTTATTACTCTGTTTTAATTACTCTTAATATTCTAGCTTTTACTAAATTTACTCCTATTATTACTATACCTACTTTTATCTTTAGAGTATCTCCTACCTTTAATATTATTATTCTAAAATAAAACCTACTTCGAAATTCTTTCTTTTAATAATATTCTTTTATTCTCTTTTAATAATTTTATTTCTTCTAGTAATTTTAATTTCTTAACTTTTATAATTATTATTACTTTTACTCTAATTACCTTTATAATTTAAGAGCCCAAGGATAACTTAACTATATTAATAGGAAGTATAGTTATAAGTCTAGTATATATACCTTATTAGACTTATTAAGGCTTAACTAAGGTACCTAGCAACTACGAAGTATTAATTAGGCTATACTAATACTACTAGTCCTATAATATACCCCCTAATTATACTAGTAAATAGTATAATTACTCTCTTATAAAGAATATAAAAGGAAAATAAATAATAAATCTAAAAATAAATTAAGGCTCTTATTTATACCTCTATATTATTATACTAGTTCTTTTAATGCTAGTATAATACTTTTATTATATTATTTACTAAGTACTTTATTAACTTAATAATAATAAATTATTATAACTTAATATAAAGTAAATATAAATAAAGTATTTTATTCCTACCTTATTTAATTATTTAGTAATTTACTCTCTTTAATTAGTAGTTATAGTTTAAGTATTTTAATCAATATTAAATAATATTAACTTATATAACTTTTATAAATCCTTTCTTTTTTCTCTTAAGTTTATATTACTAGTAGTTATATATATTTAAATAATTATATAATTAATATTAATATTACTATAATTAATTACTCTTATAATATTAATTTCTTTTAAAATAACCCTAACTCCTAAGAAAAGTAAGTTTAGTATATTATTAACTTTAGTAATAAGTACTATGAGTATTTATAAGAATAGTACTAATCTCTATAAATTCTTCTTATATTACTTACTAATATTTTTATAGTAATTCTTTATATTATAAAATAATTACTAATTCTAATATTAGTATATCCCTTAATTCGTTTAAGAATTATTTAAATTAATATTATACTTATTATATATTAACTTAAAATAAAAGTATTAATTAGTAATAATTAAATAATATTTATATTATTCTAATTTCTTTTAATTATATTATAGCTTCA
>JAXISO010000771.1:0-11920 GCA_036785465.1 Colletotrichum agaves | reverse complement strand
AAATATATATATTAGCCTTTTTAATAAGAGTATTATAATTCTTATAATAATTAGGAATAAGGTTAGGATAAGCTTAGTAGTACTTAGTAGTATTATATAGACCTTTATAATAATTATATTTCTTTCTCTCTTTATTACCTAATTTAGTTAATAATAATAATAATAATAATAGTTAGCTCTTAGAGAAGTTATTACTATGAATAAATATAAAGAATTACTTCTGGTTTTTATTCTGAGTAAGGGTATAAATAGTATTTATAATATTATTCTAAGTAGGTTTTTTAGAGTCCTTTAATATATAGTATTTATAAGTATTGGGAAGATAGTTCTTAAAGAAGTTAAGTAATAAGGTTATATAATAACTATTGGGAAGGTTATTAAATAAGGTTTTAATTTACTTATAAAGGTAATAATATTAATTTAGAGCTTTATAGAGGGTTTTATAATTATTAGTAGATATTTTACTAAACTTATTAATAATAATAATTAAGGTATTTTATAAAATTTATAGAATATATTTCTTAAGTACTTATTATAAAATATATAAATTATTATTATTCTTTTAATTAGTATTAATTAATTAAAGTAAAATAGTATTATAAGTAGTAATAATATATAAGTAGGTTATATTATAGTTAAGCTCCTACTTTTTAATTACTTTTATACTAATGGGTCTTGGGATATCCGAATTAATATACTTCTTAAGTCTCTATTCTCTTAAACTTACTATTATTAATATATATTACTCTTATTAATTGGATTTGCCCTTAAGGTGAGGGATTTAGCTAATTACTAATTTAAGTTTAGGAGTTATAATAAGAATAGGTATAAGTATAATGGGGATAGAGATAGAGGAGAGAAGGTAGAGGTAAAATAAATTATTAAATATTGGTTAGTATTAATTAATTATGGGTGAAAAATTAGTAGCTAAGTGAAACTTATAAAGTTAATATAAAGTAAAAAGTCGTGTTGAAAATGTACTTTTATAAAGAGTAAATAACAACTTCAACCCATAAAAAGATTACAATTTAGCCACTTTAATTATATTAAAAATAATAGAAAAAGGAAAGGTAAAATAACCTTAATTTAGGTACAAGATAACCTTAAAAAAGGCTGGGCTCATGACCTGTGGAAGCACGGGATCAATTAATAGTGAAAACAGTGATAATAATGGGAAACTAAACTACTAGCCCAGTGGGCCGTGGAGGCTAAAGACTCCCAGAGCCACCAGCTGGCAGACAACAACCACCAGCTGGGAGGGCCTGGCTCCAACATTATCAGTGTTAATTCATTCCCAACTCAAGTTAAGGCACCTTACCTTACTTTACCAAGGTACCTTAACTACCTTACATTAATTGATCAACATCATCGCCGTCGATGTTTTGGTGGATTCAACCGACCGCAATTTCATTGAATTAAGCCCTGGCAGCTTCCCGCACGCGCTAGGGACCCCTGCAAACGGGTCGCAGATCCTAGCGCTGTACTCAGTGAGCGCGTGCTACTTTCAGTACGGCACTGTGCACACCCCTAAAGCACCCCGGGGTGCGAGATCTGCCTCCTGGCGTCAGTGGCGTCAGTAGTAAATTTAGTGTCGCCCATCCTAGGGGATACCCTATAGTTAATTCAGCTTTTCCTAATAGCGCTAACTGACCGTTTCGACTAGGTACTCCACAGCGTTCTTATAAGCTGGGTACCTAATGACTCCAACGAACGCACTTAACGCACTAAGAGCTTCATCCAAGGTCGGATCCGACGCCAAGAAGCATCGATGCTCGTCGGAAGATGTTGCATAACGTCTCATGCAATCTTGTGGATTCCCCCCAGCAGCGTGTGCCTCGGTCTCAAGACAAGTCCTCGTATTCCGCCTCAAATTCGCAGGTCAAAAGACTTACACAGTATCTACAGGTCCGTTGAGTAGACCCGGTATTGATAATGGAGATTGGGAGTCAAGGTTCGCGCTCGGCCAGGGAGCCGCCCGGCGCCGCGCCCGCTTCGATCGGCGACCGTTGTATCATCAGATTACTAATTACGTCTCTACTCTGCAAGTCTATTGACGGTCTCATCAAGTTGATTAATCCAATACCTAACCCCACCTTGCTTAGATGACGGCGTCGTCGATTCTACCGAGGCTGCCTCGTCTTCGAACTCAACTCCAACACCAAGATCTCGAATCCCTTGCAGATTCCCTTCCGTCAGAGGCTGCGGAAATGCGTAATGAACTGTTCATGGCAACGAGCTAACACTGATCGTAGACACTGCACCAACTCACGGTCAAACTCACTGCAACATTGCCCTTTGAGAGCAAAGATACGACCTTCGCGCACGCACAAGTGGATATACACCTAGCGGCCAATGATTCCGAGCAGATACTTTTACTGGCGACTAGAGCGCAGCAGAGAAGAGCTATATAAGTTGGGTTCCCAGATGATTAGATGCTAGTTTCACGCCTGCCAGCTAGAAGACAAGTATCCCCAGTGCCATCAAGCCATAAGCACCGGATTCAGAGATTCTGGAGTGCGTTATCCTGTTCCGGTCTCTTTATCAGCGATTCCCGGTCTTAACGATAACCGCCGCGAGTACACTGTTTTCTTATACTTCAAACGGGTGCTAGTAGCCGTTTCACAGATATGGGTGGCCGCGAGCCCTTACAGCCACTCAGCGTTGTTAAGGAGCTATTTCATTCCTGGGGAAACGCACGCATTTTGGCATGCTAGAATAGTTCTGCATCCTGTGATACCATGGAAGAATCCTCAGGCACCATAAACCAATCATTATTCACTATAGTCCTTGTCTCGAACCAACATATCTTCGAAATAGCTGTGTTCTGCGCATCCGAATGAAGTGCGAACAAAGTCGTCAAACGGAAGGCTTCCATTAGCATGAGCAGGCAGGACCGTACTCGGTGGAACGTCTTGTACTAACTTATCAAGTTTATATAAACGATCTACCAGAACCCAAACACTAATCAGAAAAGGGAGCAAAGGCCTTATTATTAGAGGTGTATGGTATAGAGTGAAGAAGTTAGTATATTAGGTAGGGGTAAAAACAACTATTCTTCTCTAACCCCCTTATCCTATTATTAGGGGGGTTATTACTCCCTATATAGAGACTACCTACTAAGTCCCTAGAGGTCCCTAGAGGCCCTTATAGGTCTCTAATAGTCTCTAGATATCCCTAGAGGTCTTTAGTATATAATATAATCCCCCCTTTAAATCTAGGCTATTCTTAATTAGGGGTTAATTAGAGGTTATTTAAAGAGTCTCTAATAATTTATTATTATTTCTTACCTAATTTATTTATAAATTTCTATACCTTAATTAATATTTTAATTTAGGGCTTTTTAAATAAATTATAAATATTATATTAGTAATTCCCTAGTATTATATTTTTATTATTTTAATTATTTATAATTTTTATATTTTATAATTTAATATTTAAAATTATAAATAAATAGACTTTTTTTTAGGCTTCTTAATAATTTAGAGGGGTAATTAATTAGGAGTTATTATATTCTTTTATAATTACTCTTATAATTTATTATTTAATAATAAGGAATTAATTTATTTAAAGAGTCTTTTTTATATACTTAGAGTTATTTAATAATTATTTATAAATACTTTTATATTTTTTTATTTATAATATATACTTTTTTTATTATAAATAATTATAAAAATTAATATTATTTTATAAAGTTTTTATTATTTTTAAAAGTTCTTTTTTAAAGTAATTATTTCCTATTATTCTTATATTTTTAGAATTCTTATAGGCTTTATTATTATTAATTCCTTTTATTAATATTTTTAATTATTTATTATTAAGTATAAATTACTTAGTAGTAATTTACTCTCTCTTTAATAATTCCCCTATATTAATATAAATATAAAATATTATAATATTATATTTTTAATTATATTACTCTTAAATTTTACCCTTTATAGGAAATTATATAAATATCCCTTTAATTATTTATAATTTAAAATCTCTCCTCTTTTTCTCTCTAACTTTATTATTAATCTTATTACTATTATTATTATTATTATTATTATTACCCCCCCTCTATTTTTCTTTTTCTTCTTTTTTTTTCTATTTATTTAAATATTCTTATTAATTTTATTATATTAAAGAATATTAACTTTAAAAAAACTCTTTAGGGCCTTATTTATTATTATTATTTATATTATTAGTCCCTTTAGTACCTTAATTAGGAGTTTTATCTCTATTTTAAAATTAAGAATAAATTATTATTATTTCTTTAATAAGTTTTTAATAATTATTTAATATATTTAATATAATTATTTTTATTAAATATAAAAATTATATTAACTCTAATAATAATAAAGCCTATATTAATATAAATTATTCTTTTTTTTTAATTTTAAAATTCTATTAATTATTAATAACTTACTTATATTATAATTAATTTAATTAATAACTTAAAAGTCCTTATAAATAAAGCCTAGGGAACTCCTAATAAGGCCTCCTAGTATATTAATTATAAAGTAATTATTCCTACTTTTTTACTATTTTTCTATTATTTAATTAGTACTTAGGAGGAGTTTATTATTATTTAATTAATAATTAAAAAGGCCCTCTAAGGTAAAAAAAATAAGGCTAATCTCTTAGTTAAAAAGAGAAAAACTTAAAACTAAGAATAGAATTAGGTCTTAAAGAAGTATTAAATAATTACTCTTAAAGCCTAGGCTATTAATAATAAGTAATTAATTACTAAGGCTATTAAATAAATACTTAAAATAAAGTATTATTATATTATTATTAAAGTATTAATTATTATTCAAGTATAGGTACTTAGAATTATTTTTACTTATTTAGAGGAAATATTTACTTTTTATATAAAATAAATAAATTAATATTATAGGCTATACCTGGATAATATTAGCCTGGGCTTTGCCTATACTTACTTACCTAGTCCCTACTTAGTACTCCTCTAGTGGGCCCCTACTAGGCCCCTTATATATAGACTTTTTATTTATTATAAGAAACTTCCCTTTTTTCTCCTTAGTTCTAAATAAATAATATTTTATATACCCTTTAAGTTAAATAAGCCTAAGCCTAGCTCTTTATATATTTAAAACTTAGTCTTTATTTATTATATAAATAATAATAGAATTAAATATAATTACTTATTAATAAATTACCTAATTAATAAATTAGGCTCCTAGAATAAATAAGAATTATTAAATAATATAATAAATAATATAATAGAGGGAATTAATACCCCTTATAAAATCCCTATAAGAGGCTCTCTTATAAATAAATTACTCTAGTAATAATTAAAATACTTTATTAATTCTCTTTATTAAAGAATTATAGAGTTAATAAATAAGTTAATAAGAAGGAATACTATTACCTTAGTAAATTATTTAGTACTTCCTTAGGTACTTATATTTATTATTCTCCCTATAATAGAGAGTACTCTAGCCCTAATACTAATTATAATTTTTATTATATAAGTAATTAAATACTTTATTTCCCCCCTAGTAATTACTTATTATTAAAAGCCCTTACCCCTCTTATTAAAATTCTTAAGTAAATAAAGGGAGTACTAAATTTAAACTTAATAAATAAAAATTAAGTTTAAAATTAATAAATATTTCTATAATAATAACTTTAAATATTAGTACTTAATTAATACTTATTTAAATATTAGTCCCTAATAAATAATTAAAACTTTTTATATAATAGGGGGTCTTAGTAATATTTATAATTTAAATATATTTATAATATATTTAAATTAAATATATTTAAATTTAAATAACTAGTTCTAAGTAATAATTTAATTATAGGGGCTTTAATACAAGAATAATAAGAGGCTTATTACTTTTCTTCCCTATTTTAAGAAGATTTTAATAGAGACTAGTAAATATAATTGACTAGATATAGTCTAAATCTCCCTCTTAGAGGCTACCCTAGTATTTTATTTAAAGGAGCTCTTAATTATTATAGAGTTTCTTATAAAGTATAATAAATAATTTATAAAAATTTAGAATATTATATAGAAATTTAAATATATAAAGGGATTAATTAATTATTATCTAGTATTTTATTATAGGATTATTAATTATAATACTAATAGGAATATTATAATAATTAATTTTATAATTAAATAATATAATTATTAGGGCTTTATAAAGTCCCTCTCTTTTATTAATAGTAATTTAAAGTATTAGAGAGACCCTTATAAGTATTATAATTATAATAAAATAGGCTATATTTAGTAGAATTATTTAAATTAAAAGAAAAATATTTTTATAAGAGTCTTAAAAATAGAATTACTTATAAATAATATAAATAAGAACCTAGGGAATAATAATAATTCTTTAAATAATAAGGAGTTAGGAAAAGAGTAATTCTAATATAAAATTAAGTACTAGGGCTAATTTAGGTAAAAGTCTAAGAATAGAGGGAATAATAAAAGTAAGAATAAAAAAGTAATTAGTAATTAATTACTATTTAAATAAGAATTAATAAAGACTATACTATTTATATATTAATTAATACTAATTATAATATATATATTGTTATTAATATCTCCCTTATAAAGAGACTTTATTTATTATTTATTAATAAAAAGAAAAGAAAAATAAGGGGGTATATTATTAGGCTATTACCTAGTAATACTTAAGGGATTATTATTTTAACTCTAGAAATTAGTAGGTATATATAAAAGGTTTATACTTATATAATTAAAGGCCTCTATTCCCTCTTATATTTTAATAGGCCTTAAATAGAGAATAACTAAGTAATTTATAATACTAGGGCCTAATAAATAATTTATAGAAAAGTAAATATAATAATCTATTTAAAATACTAAGAGGAATTTATAAGTTTTTAAGAGATTTAATTAGTTTATTTATTAGGGGTAAACTCTTTTACTTTTTTATATTAGTATATAATTAAGATTAGTAAGGAGGTACTTATTACTTACTAGGTAATATTTATAAGCCTAAAGAATATTAAGAAGGCCTTAGTACTAAAAAAGCCTATTAACTCTAGGAATTATATACTAATATATATTCTTAAGGAGTTCCCTAATTTATTCTAATTTAATATAGTTTACTAATTACCCCCTATTTACTTTAGTATAGATTATAAAATTCCCTTAATTCTAAATAAAAAGAGCTATATACTAGAGCTCCCCTAGAAGCTATTATATAATATATTAAGAGAGGAGCTTCTTATACTAAAGAAGATTTTAGAGAACTTATTAAATAAGGGCTTTATTAAAGCTAATAATTCTATTATAGGGGCCCTAGTACTCTTTATTAGGAAATTAGGAGGAGGGATTTATTTCTATATAAATTATTAGGCCTTAAATATTATTATTAAGAAAAACTAATATTTACTACTCTTAATTTTAAAAACCCTTTAAAGAGTAATTATTATAAAATAGTATATTAAATTTAATATAATTATAGCCTTTTATAAAATTAGAATTAATAAAGTTAACTAAGAAAAAATAACCTTTTAAATAAAGTATAAGTTATTTAAATAGGTAGTCTACCCTTTTAGCTTTATTAAAGTACTTATTACCTTTTAATAATATATTAATACTTACTTTTATTAATTCCTAAATAATTATATTATAATTTATATAAATAATATTTCAATTTATTTTAATAGGTCTTAAAATAATTATAAGAATAAGGTCTACTAAGTACTTAATTACTTCTTAATTACTAAGTTATAATTAAACTCTAAGAAGTATAAATTCTTTATTATTAAAGTTAAGTATATAGGCTTTATAGTAACTATAGGAAAGGGTATTTCTTATAATTCTAAGAAGTTAGTTATAATTATTAATTAGCTCCCCCTGGTAACTCTTAAGGGGGTTTAAAATTTCCTTAAATTTATTAATTATTATAAAGTCTTTATATTTTAATATAATATAATTATAAAATTATTAATAAAATTAATAAAGAAGAATACTCTTTTTAAGTAAGTATTAAAGTAATAATAAGTATTCTAAGAATTAAAATAACTCTTTATAATAAAACTAATACTTTACTAATTTAATTTAAATACCCTAATAATAATAAAAATAAATTACTTTAATTTTACCCTAAGAGGTATATTAACTTAGGAAAATAAATAAAATACTAAATACTTAGTAGCCTTTTACTTATAATACTTCTCTCCTATTAAGTATAATTACTCTATTTATAATAAGGAATTTTTAGTAGTATTATTCTATTTAAGAGTATAAAGAGTAGAATTAGGGAATATTAAGAAATTTAAAGTACTTATAAATTATAAAAATTTAAAGTACTTTATAAAGAAGTAATACTTTATAAAAAAGTAAAATTAATAAACTAAAGAGTTAACTAAGTATAACTTCTATTTTAAGTACTAACCTAGTACCTAAGTAATAGTCCCTAATACTATTACAGGCTATACCACTATAATGGGCCTGGGCTGTGCCCATGCATGCCAACGAATATCCCTACTTAAGTGCAGCAGACCAACAAGTGCCAGACTTGTTGTTACGTACCTTTTGCAGGGGTTGCGCCGTACATAGCGCAGATGGGCAGTTGCGACTGCTGCCGCATGAGCCCTTATGGGGCCCGTCCCATCACAAATACTCTCTTATATTAAGAGTAAAATACCCCTAAAAACTAGAATAATAACTAATAATAGGGGTAAATAATTTAAGTTATCCCTAATAATACCTAACCTAGTAAGCCTTAAGTAGGCTATATAGGAGTTAATAATACCTAGATTTTTAATAATAAGCCTAATTTCTAGGAACTCTAGAATTATATTATAAGGGAGAATACCTAGTATTAATAAATTTATATAATTATTTACTAGGGGGACTATAGTCTCCTATTAAACCTTTATTTTAAAATATAAATTATAAAATATAAAATAAATACTCTAGGTAAGTTAGTATTTTAGGGGAGACTATAAATTCCTAGTAATAATAATATAAACTACTCCCTAAATAAATTTAGAATAAAGCTAGTATAGGAATTCTATAACTCTAGTATTATAAATTACCTAGGGAGGAATAATACTCTAGAGATTATAAATAAGAGGTTCTACTAACTAGAGTAGTCCTAGACTATATAGTAGTTTATAAGAAATTATAATATATATAGAGGGGTCTATATTTAAAAATAAATTAGAAGAGATTTCCTAAAATCCCTCTTAATACTTAATTAATTATATTTTAATCTCTTTATAAACTTTATTATTAACTTTCCTCTAATAAAGGGGAAAAAGAACTACTATTTATAAATTATTATAAATTACTTAAATAAGTCCCTAATTCTAAAGGAAATAAATATAATAAAAACTAAAACTTATATTTAATAATTCCTTACTTATTATTATTATTTCTATAAAATATTATAATTTATTATTAATAATAGGGGGTTAAATTAAGTAAATTACTTTTAAAAGGAGTTCTATAGGTTAATAAGTATAACTTACCTACTAAATACTAAGTACTACCTATAAATAAATAATAATATAGAGTAATATAACTAGGAAATTTAGGCTATATTAAGGGCCTTTATTTACTAGTCTTAGAATAATTAGGGGAACCTATTACTTATTATTTAATTAATACTTTATAATTAATAGTATAATTTTATTAGAATAATACCTTTCTTTATAGAGTATAAATATTATATTAATTTAATCCTAATAATAAAAGAGATTATTAGAGTACTCTTTACTAGAAAAATAATAGCCTAGTAATTAATTAATTAAATTAAATTAATTATAAAGTTTATTTATATAAAAATAATATTTATATAATAAAGAGTTAAGAACTAGGCTAATAAGAAGTAATTATTAGTAAAGAGATATTAGGTAAATAATAAAGTATAATTAAATATAATTAATTATAAGTCCCTATAATTAAATAAAAAGCTCTCTTAATTATATTATAAATATAAAGTAGTATAAGTAATATTCCCCCTTATAATAGAATTTAATATATTAAACTCTATATATTTAAAGTTCTATATAAATCTCCTCTAGAGAGTTATTAATAACCCCCTACCTAAGTAAATTATAATAAATATATAATTACTTTTTATTATAAATAATAATAATAAAGTTAAATAAGAGGTTAAAAATATTCTAATAATAAAATCCTATTAAGTAAATAGAGAGTAATAGAGAGAGGCCTTTATAAAGTAAATTAAGTATATAGACCTAATATAGGAGCTAGTAATTATAATAGTAGAAATAATAGCTCTAGAGTAGTTTAAGGAGAAATATAGGGATATTATATTAAATAATAATAACCTAGTTATTACTCCCCCTAGAATAGGAAGGGGGAGAGTATTATAGCTAGCCTATTTAATAATAGGGTTCTACTAATAGAAGCTAAGGGTTAATACTAGCTAAATAGTACTGGGGCTTACTAGGTAAGATCTTAAAGGGTAGGTAACTCTAGTAATTAGTTATAGTTATCTTAAGGTTTCTATAGTATAAGAAGAGACTAAAAATATCCTGAGGGATAATTATAAAATTAATTATAAAATTAATTATTAAAGAATTATAAAAGTATAGTCTTAGGGTAAATTTAAGTTTATACTATATATAAGTCCAAAATAGTTCTCTTATTACTAGGACTAATATTTAATTATTAGTCTATAAGGGAGGACTACCCTTAATATATTAATTTATACTTTTATTCTATTCTTAGGACTACTTATTAAATATTAGTTCTTCTTTATTATTATATAACTTATATTATAGTTCTTTTATATTAGGTAAGTCCTAAATATTCCTATAGTCCTATATATAAAGTATTACCCTAGTTACCTAGTATCCTTATAGGGGCTTCCTTACTAATTATGCCTTATAGGTTATAATATTAGGTCTCCCCTCTAAAGGTCTTATTCTTAAAACCTAGTATAAATAAATAATTAGTCCTAGGTTAGGGATTTATTAATTATACTTTTTAATTCCTTTATAATATTAATATTATATTAAGTTATATTTAAAAGTCTAAGTCTTAAAGGACTAAAACTAAGAATTTAAAGTATTAAACCCTTTTAAATTTTATAGAATCCTAATTCTTATTAATAAATATACTATATACTTATTATTTCTATATAAAGTCTATATATTAGTTTAGTAAGAGTTCTTCTTATTATAATACTTATATTATAGTAAAGAAACTTTATAATAGTATTCTAGTAGTATCCACTTATAGGTTTTAACTTTCTAAGTATATTTTATTATTTTCTAATTTCTAAGTAATTTATAAATTAAATACTTAGTAAAAGAAGTAGGATATAAAGGAGGAAAAGGTAAGGGAAGAGTTTATAGTTCTTTATACTTAATTTATATATTTATAGGTAAATATAATAGTTGTAGTTAATTATTTATTATATATTTATACTATTAGGAAAAAAGTTTATAAGTATTAGGAGGAGACTTTTTATAGGGGAATATAGGAAGTAAATAAGGTGGATAGTATTCTTCCTATATTGGATACTTATAAGTAGGGAGTTATAGGTAATTTATAATTTATAAGTGTGGAGAATAATCTATTTTAGTTATTATTTAGTATTAGTAATAAGTTTATTAATTTAGGTTTATTAGTTTTTAATAGTAACCCTAGTTCTTCTTAAATCCCTATATTCTTAAATAAGTAATAAGTACTTATCTCTTTATTAATAATTATTAATTCTAGTATTATTATTCTTTATCTCTTATATTCTTAAGATATAATACTAGTTCCTATATATTATTCTTATGTCTATAATTCTTTTATTTAATGAGATATTATATTTCTTTTCCCTTCTCCTAGATATAATTAATAATTTATTCTACTTTATATTTTTATTCTAGTTTAACTTTAATATAGTTTTATATTTCTATACTATATAATACTTTCTTAAGTAATAAAATATAAAAGACTAAATAATACTTTATT